>JAODAL010003819.1:0-166793 GCA_025379985.1 Phyllomedusa bahiana | reverse complement strand
GAAAAAATGATTAAACCCCCCCCCATAGGAAATAAAAACCCTTTTCCCGGCATAAAATTTCCATTGATCACCATTCCGAATTAGAATCTCATTTCTGAGATGCACTAGTTGGAGGGCTTGCGCTTGTGGGACAAAACACATTTTTTAATGGTGCCATTGACCATAACCTATAATGTACTGGAAATCCCCCAAAAATTCTATGCTAAAATACCCGGTATATAGTGGCCTGCACAGTACGTGCTTATAAGCCGGGTGAACCTTCCCAGAGGCCAGGTTTACACAAAACACACAGAAAATCCGACTGTAACCAGCGCCCAATAGACGGCAATAGAAAATCCGACTGTAACCAGCGCCCTATGGATGGCAATAGAAAATCCGACTGTAACCAGCGCCCAATGGACGGCCATAGTAAATCCGACTGTACCCAGCGCCCTATATGGACGGCAATAAAAAATCCGACTGTAACCAGCGCCCCATGACGGCAATAGAAAATCCGACTGTAACCAGCGCCCCATGGACGGCAACAGAAAATCCGACTGTAACCAGCGCCCCATGGACGGCAATAGAAAATCCGACTGTAACCAGCGCCCCATGACAAAAAAATCCCAACCCGGGGCAATAGAAAATCCGACTGTAACCAGCGCCCCATGGACCGCAATAGAAAATCTGACTGTAACCAGCGCCCCATAGATTGCAATAGAAAATCCGACTGTAACCAGCGCCCCATGGGCGGCAATAGAAAATCCGACTGTAACCAGCGCCCCATGGGCGGCAATAGAAAATCCAACTGTAACCAGCGCCCCATGGACGGCAATAGAAAATCCGACTGTAACCAGCGCCCCATAGACGGCAATAGAAAATCCGTCTGTAACCAGCGCCCCATGGACGGCAATAGAAAATCCGACTGTAACCAGCGCCCTATGGATGGCAATAGAAAATCCGACTGTAACCAGCGCCCTATGGACGGCAATAAAAAATCCGACTGTAACCAGCGCCCCATGGACGACAATAGAAAATCCGACTGTAACCAGCGCCCCATAGACGGCAATAGAAAATCCGACTGTAACCAGCACCCATAGACGGCAATAGAAAATCCGACTGTAACCAGCGCCCATAGACTGCAATAGAAAATCCGACTGTAACCAGCGCCCATAGACCGCAATAGAAATCTGACTGTAACCAGCGCCCATAGATGCAATAGAAAATCCGACTGTAACCAGCCCCCATGGCGGCATAGAAAATCCGACTGTAACCAGCGCCATGGGCGGCAATAGAAAATCCACTGTAACCAGCGCCCATGGACGCAATAGAAAATCCGACTGTAACCATCGCCCCATAGTTGGCAATAGAAAATCCGACTGTAACCAGCGTCCCATAGACGGCAATAGAAAATCCGACTGTAACCAGCACCACATAGACTGCAATAGAAAATCCGACTGTAACCAGCGCCCCATAGACTGCAATAGAAAATCCGACTGTAACCAGCGCCCCATAGTCGGCAGTAGAAAATCCGACTGCAACCAGCGCCCCATAGTCGGCAGTAGAAAATCCGACTGTAACCAGCGCCCCATAGTCGGCAGTAGAAAATCCGACTGTAACCAGCGCCCCATAGTCGGCAGTAGAAAATCCGACAGTAACCAGCGCCCTATGGACGGCAATAGAAAATCCGACTGTAACCAGCGCCCCATAGACCGTAATAGAAAACCCGGATTTTTTACCAAGCATTTCTAAACCTCCAATTGTCCATCGGTAGAGCGAACATGGTCTTCCTTCCGCCGAATCCCCGTAGAAGGGGGCTGTGGGAAATACTACCCTGTTTTGTGACTCGGCGGTGATGTGTTGTTTAAGTACTGTTTGTTTTCCAATACGATGCGTAGACAAAGCCTAAGGTTAGGTCTTCAGTGTTTTTGCCGTTGGATTTTCAGCTGATTCAGTATTTTGGATCCACCGGTACTGCATAGACCGCACTGGTTTAAAATCCGGCAGAATATGCAACATATTGTACATTCCGCTGTATCGCTTCGATTCCCGAAATTCAATATGGGGGGGGCCCGCGGCAAATCGAAAAGTCTTTTGCGCAAAAAAAAAAAAAAAAAACCCAATCCAAAAAGTCAAGGGACCCGTTTGGACGACATTTTGACATTTGCTGTGTAAATCTAGCCTAAGGGTATGGTCACACGGCTTATTGGACGGGGGTTTTTGGAGCTTTTTCCCGATCAAACCTCTCCGCTATGATTAAGGGCACATCGCGTCGGCGATTCTCAATTCCGGCACAAATTGCTTTCGTCTACCATGCTCTAACACTTTTAATGTATCTATGGATACTAATAAAATCGTGATTTTATTCAACCTGTGATCACCCATCTTCTCACTGTCCCAAGTTACCTTTTGTCCCAGCATCAAAACCTCGCCGAAAAAGGTTTTCGAAAAAGGTTTTGGAGGGTTTTTTTGGCCCAGGTTTTACTTTAAAATTAACAGCCAGGTCAAAAAAAAGTCCAAAAAGCGCTTTAAGAATTTACTGCCACTTTTTACAAAAAAGCCGTTTTTAAAAATTTGTTGGGGTGAAGTCAGGCCTTTAAGGGTATGTTCACACGGCTTTTTGGTGCGTTTTGGACGGGTTTTTGGGATTTTTTTGCCAAAACCCCCAGTTATTTCTTTTAATTCCCATGTAAAACCCCGTTGTGTTCCCCCAAAAGGTTTTTACGCGCTTCTTTGTCAGCGCTGAAAAAGAAGGGTCATGTCAATTCTTGAAGCGCGTTTTAAGTGCCTTTCTCGGCATGGATTTTGATTTGTTTTTTTTTGACCTGGCTATTAAATTTGTATGGGTAAAAACCTGCAGAAAAAACTCTTTTAAAACCCTCTTCTAAGAAGCCCTTTCGGCGGGGTTTTTGTCGGGTGTGGAGTGGGCAAGCCAAACCCCGACTCTCAATTTCCCAAACTCCACCCCTGATGCGACCCCACTCCCTCATACACGGCGCATGTTTAAGTATAACTTTTGTGAAAAAAGGGTCACCCGGTGTTTATCCCCTTTTGTACAATAATCAAGCTATTTGGTTTGAACGACATGACAGCAAAAGGGTAACAATTTTTTTATCTTTTAAAACACTTGTGGGTGATTTGAAGAAAAAGCTGTATTTGTACCCAAAGTCCAGTCTGCCCCAAAATTGGGAAAGTGTAGAAGGACCGGGATGATTTTGGTCAAGATTTGCTTGAATCGATCCAGACCCCAGAAGGTTTTCAGGCAGAATGAAAACCCAAAAGGTGGTTTCCCAAATACTAACAAAATAAAAAATTAACATTTTGATTTTTAGGAGCAAAACATTTAAATGCAGTTACAGGAAAGAATCTGCAGAACTAACAGATGCTAATACTGGAAGTCACATTTTGTATAAGTTTTAAGATGATGTATTAAAAAATTACAGTAGCCTCATGAAAAAAAAGTGTAGTGGATGGGAGATATGGAGCCAAAAAGTCACAAGTTAAAAACCCATTGTTACCTTTTGCTGTCAGCGTAAATTATTTTTTGGATTGACTTTAGGACCCCAAAAAAATTGAAAATATGCAAAAAACCTGGGAAACATTTGTGGAGTCTTAAATTTTGTTTGGAAATTTAGTATTGCCCCATCAGACCCTGCAACTAAAACCACATCTGATTCATTTTTCCCAGTTTGAGAAGGGCCTTCTCCTAACTTGGGTTGGGGGGAAAAAGGTTGACCACAGGGGCAAAAACCTAAAAAATGTGGGTAAAAAGGAAATTTGCCTAGAAAGCGTTAAAACCCCCTTCACTTCTTGAAATCAGGTAAAAAAAATTTTGTGAATTGTTGCCCGGGGAGCAGAATTTTTCCCCCCTGGGGCAGGCTTTGCCTGCCCCATGTATCAATTAACCCCCTCATGTGTTTGGGGAAAAGATAGGGGGCAGTGCATGGCCGGACCAATTCCTTTTTCTCTTTGCACCAACAAACGGACCAATTTTTTATTTTGGGAGTGGTCCATTTTATGACGACCCCGACTCCTGCAAATGGGACCGACTCAGACTCCACAGCCCTGATTTTGATGCTGTTTTGGGAGCGAAAAACACTTCGGGAACAGCGTCCAAATAAGCTGTGTGAACATACCCTAGTGGTAAGTTCAAACAACTGATTTGGACGCTGAATTTTCAGCGTCAAAACCTCATCTGAAAAGCGCCTCAATGCAGCAGTTTCAGATGAGGTTTTGACAAGTTTTTTTCCTTGTGGTTTCCGATGAGGTTTTTCAACAGCGTTTTCTTTCTGAAACGCTCCTCATACAAATTAAATTAATAGCCGGGGCAAAAACCCTGCAAAAAAAAAAAAAAAAAAAAAAAGTGCCAAAACTGCGTCTGGAACCGCAGCTCGCTGTTGATTCCTATGGGGAGTTTCAGTGTTGAAAAAGCGTGAAGAATTGACACGACTCTTTGTGGCGTGGAAAAGACGATGTGTGGAATTCAAGGTTGTTTTCAAGGAGTCAATAAGAAAGAACTGGGGGCGTTTTAGAGGCTTTTTTTTTAAAAAAACAAAAAAAAAAAACACACTGTTTTGGGCGAGGAAACTCTCCGAAAACAGCATCAAAATCAGCCGTGTGAACCCCACCCCAAGGCCCCGTTCAAGGGGTTAATTCGGGGCGTAATTTCACCCCTGTGGACGGGGGGGCGGGACCTCGCGGCCCATACACCATCATTATAGCGGCGCGTATACGCCGCTAGTAATTACGTCACCCCCCCCCCCCCCCCCGCGGCGAGAGGGACGTAATCCCTAGTTCTATGAGAATGTGGATTACCTAATGACCCGGGGCGGTTTCAGCCGTAATTCGGGTTTCACGCAATTAGGGCTGAAAATACTGCCAAATAAGCCGTTGGGAAAACCCCGGGCCCCAAAAGTTCCCCTAGGTACTGGACCCTAGAGGGGGGGGGCCCCTTTCCCCATAAGGCAGTACTAGGGGCACAATTGTTATCTAAACCACAGGGATCGAAGTCGGCGTGGTCTGCTGTATTTACCAGCCGTCGTCTGACACCCTTCACAATATTTGGGTGTACAGGTAGGTCCAAAATGCCTGGGGGAGTTAAAAGGGTCGTCCGAGCTGGTGAAGTAGCATCTAAAATAGAGAACGGGGGTGGTGGCAGCACTTTCGCAGTCTTCCCCCATTTATTTTGATGGGATTTCCAAATATAGCCACTGTGGCCACCTCCCTATTCTCTATGGGGCGCACCAGATATGAAGCTCGGCCTCATTCATTCCAATGGAGCTGAACTGCAATACCAGAGAAATCCTGTAGCCAGCAGTGGCGCTGTTTCTGGATGAAAGCAGCCATGGTTTGTCGGATGATGTACAACCCCTGTAAAGCTTTCTGAAGTGTAGGGAGTCAAGTATCCTTTCGTACGGTGAACGATCAAACTGTGCCCTCAGTACCTTGTAAGCAAAGTCCAGGCAGCCAACACAACAGGCAAATGACCCTAGAAAGCGAGGTGACCTGCGCGATCAGCTGCTGCGTCAGCGCTTCCCACGACTATAGGAGCCACAGCACCGCCGCCGGGAGACGCCTGCACATTGCTGAGGACGGGCTATTCCTACAACTGCGCGGGACAGGCGCTGGATCCACACCCCGGGGCAGCGCTGATGCTAAACTCAAGGCCGGCAGGGCATGCTGGGAGCTGTAGTTCTGGAGAGCAGACCCTGCTTTGGGTGACTGCTGTATGAATAACATGCTTAAAGGGACAGATGCTGTGACTGCTCATCCTGAGCTTCCTGGTTCATGACCAGAGTCACAGATGAAGGCTGCCTCTACATTACACATCAGCTGGGTGTTTCACAGATTTTGTGTTTGTATAGGGGCAAAGTTTTTTAAATTGGGTCGGGCCCCGGGAGACAAAGCGCTCCAAAAACAGTTCCACGGCCTCCCGGCAGCCGAGGGGCCTGCCCAGCAGTAGCAGGCCTCCGCGGCGTCCCCAGTGGACCCGGGGCCCCCGAACAGTCACGCGGCCTCCGCGCAGGTCACGCAGGCCTCCGCGAGCATCACAGCAGGCCCCCGCGCAGCGTACAGCAGGCCTCCGCGCAGCAGTCCGCAGGCCCCCGCCCCAGCAGTCACAGCAGGCCCCCGCGCAGCCGTCACGCAGGCCCCCCGCAGCAGTCACAGCAGGGGCCCCCGGCAGCGTCAAACAGAGGCCCCCGGCAGCGTCACAGAGGCCTCCGCGCAGCAGTCCAGCAGGCCCGCGCAGCAGTCACAGCAGGGCCACCGCGGCTGGGAGCACCAAACAGGCCTCGCGCAGCAGTCACGCAGGCCTCCGCGCAGCAGTCACAAGGCCTCCGGCAGCGTCACAGAAGGCCCCCGCGGCACCCGTCACAGAGGCCTCCCCGCAGCAGTTTACAGGACCTCCGGCAGATCACAGCAGGCCTCCCGCAGCATCACGCAAGGCCTCGCGCAGGAGTCAAGCGGCCTCCCCCGCAGCAGTCCAAAAGGTCCGCGCAGCAGTACAGCAGGCCCCCGCGCAGCAGTCCAGCAGGCCTCGGCAGGGGCCCCCCCCGCAGGTCCGCGCAGCAGTCAGCAGGCCCCCCGCGCAGCATCACAGCAGGCCTCCGCGCGGGAGTCACAGAGGCCCCCGCGAGCAGTCAACAGCAGGCCCCCGCAGCAGTCACAGCAGGGGCCCCCCGCAGCAGTACAGCAGGTCCGCGCAGCAGTCACAGAGGCCTCGGCAGCAGTCACAGCAGGCCTCCGCGCAGCGTCACAGCAGGCCTCCGCGCAGCAGTCACAGCAGGCCTCCGCCCCAGTAGTCACAGCAGGCCTCCGCGCAGCAGTCACAGCAGGCTCTCCGCGCAGCAGTCACAGCAGGCCTCCGCGCGCGTCCAGCAGGCCTCCGCAGCAGTCACAGCGGGCCTCCGCGAAGCAGTCACAGCAGGCCTCCGCGCAGCAGTCACAGCAGGCCTCCCGCGCAGCAGTCACAGCGGCCTCCGGCGGGCAGTCACAGAAAGGCCTCCGCGCAGCAGTCACAGCAGGCCTCCGCGCAGCAGTCACCAGGCCTCCGCGCAGCAGTCACAGCAGGCCTCCGCGAGCAGTCACAGCAGGCCTCCGCGCAGCAGTCACTGCAGGTCTCCGCGCAGCAGTCACAGCAGGCCTCCGCGCAGCAGTCACAGCAGGCCTCCGCGCAGCAGTCACAGCAGGCCTCCGCGCAGCAGTCACAGCAGGCCTCCGCGCAGCAGTCACAGCAGGCCTCCGCGCAGCAGTCACACATCAGGTGTACATGGAGACTGGGCATCTCTCCAGCCATGGCTGACATGCAGCAGATTCGTTGTCTCTTCCATTACCCTCCCATTCAAAATCTAAGGGACAGAATTCTCTCAAATTTAAACAACTGAAAGTCAGCACAGGACACATTCATGAAAACTGTGCGCCCGGCCGGCCCCATTCACTTTCATTATCCCTGCCGCATATACGCCAGAAAGAAGAGACAGGTCACTACTTTATGCCGCCGCTCAATACACAGGAGGGAAGACAGCAGGTAATCATAGTGCCCTGTGAGAGCGACAATTACCGTAATTACAGGACGGATTTTAGGGCGCATTGCAGCGCAGTTACACCCCCAAATAAGCGGTTTGGACATATGATCACACCCCGTATTGTGGTGCACACCTGTGCAAACCGCAATACACCCGCTATTGAAGGTACCTGCTATGTCCGGCCTCCCAATAACACACAGTGGGGCAGAGCTATCAAAAGCGTCTTATTTTTAGACAGTGTAAAGTTAGACTAGACCGTTTTATAATGCGCCACATTTATCATAGCGTTGATAAATCTGGCGCAGGTTAGGACCGTCTAGTCTAAGTTTGTACCACAATTAAGTTGGCTTACTTTCACACCAGAAACTTTGCCAAAATCTGGGCGCTTTTTTTTATTGTTGTCGCATTTAAGCCACACCCCCTTTCCCCATGAAACCACGCCCCATTTATGAGGCCACGCCCCTTTGTCGGACGAGGCGCAGAAGCGTCTGAAACTGTCTAAAACACATAGTAACTGTGGCGAAAAGCTGGTTTCTGGCGCAAATGGAGCCAGAATTCTGGCGCAACTACCTTGATAAATCCGCCCCAGTGGGTCCTGACTGCCGCCTTGGCTCGGTCTCCCCTGAAGTGGACAAAAAACGACCCGAAAACGAATGACTAAAATCGTTCATGAAACTGAGTTTTCTGTCCCCCCCTGTCAAAAGCAGCTGAAAAACGGCCGGTTTTTTCCCGCGATTTGCGTTTTTTGGCCTTTTTTTTTTTTTTTTTATACAAAGTTTTTTGCTGGTCTTCAAGCCTGTTTTTTAATGTCTGCATAAATTAAGCCATTGGATGTGACTCCGCCCTACAAGAAGGGGATGGAAAGCTCATTATTGCATCTCTATGTCATCTTGTAGTCGTTTTATGGATTTTAGCACTAATAAAGTTATCTTGCGTTTGACGCCAAAAACAAGGTTTTTTACTGATTTTGGCGCTAAGATCTGCATTTTTACAAATTTTGGCGCTAATAAAGTTATTTTGTGTTTGTCGCCAAAAATTCTTTTTTACGGATTTTGGTGCTAAGATCTGTAATTTTACGGATTTTGACGCTAATAAAGTTCTCGCTTCTGACGCAAAAAAAAAAAAAATTTTTTTTTACGGATTTTGGCGCCAAAATACTTTTCTTTACAGATTTTGCCGCTAATGAAGTTCTCGCTTCTGACGGCAAAAATACGTGTTTTTTTTACGGATTTTAGCAAAGAATCCATTTTTTAAATGGATTTTGGCGCTAAAATACTTTTAACATATTTTGGCGCTTATAAAGTTAAGAAAAAGTATTTTAGCGTAAAACGTCCGAAAAAAAATATTTTTAGCGTCAGAAGCGAGATAACTTTCTTAGCGCCAAAATATGTTGAGAAAAGTATTTTAGTGCCAAAATCGTAAAAAAAAAAAAAAAATCGGATTCTTGCGCCAAAATCCGTAAAAAAAAAAAAAAAAAAGTATTTTTGGTGTCAGACGCGAGATAAATGCATTTAGTCTCCTTTGTTTGTTAGATAAGATAACAGTCAAGCTCTCAAGCTGCTGGCAGTTCTGTGCTGACGTCATCCCTGCTATCAGATAACAAAAACAGCCGGGGAAAGCAAGGCAGAGCAGTAACCTAGAGGAACTCGAGTGCACTGATCTCCTCAACAAAGAAAAATAAACAAGGCAATATATTTGGGAAAAAAAAAAAAAAGTCTTCATTTACTGTTCCCTACATGTTGAAGGTTCATCTGTGTAGCAAGACAACCCCTTTAAGTTAGGTTACACACGCTCTTAATGCGCCACATTTACCATAGTGTTGATAAATCTGGCGCTGGTCAAAGCGGTCTAGTCTAAACTTGCATCATTTTTTGGTGCACACTAAACCCCACCCCTTTGTATAAGCCACACCCCTTTTATCAAACAAGGTGCAGAAGTGTCTAGAATACAAAGGTGTCTTTTAGCAGGTACAACACCATTTTTGGCGCGAATTGTGCGCAGCAACATAAATACATTTGGGCCTGTGTTCAATGCGACAGGTTCCTTTTACTTGTGAACCTGGAACATCCCTTTAAGAGACCACCAGCATCAGGAGGAGGAATCGGAGGACGACAGAGGCGGCAGAGCTGCTGCAGATAACATTTTGGAGGCTTTGATAGAAAAAAAAAAAAACAACCCTAAAAATAGAGGTGTTACTAATGATGTGAATGTGGCCGCGGCCGGATCACACGCCGCTATGACCGCGCTGTATTCATTGCCAATCATGTGACGCAAAGAGTCTGTGGCCCAGAGATGCGAGACGGACGGCGGGACAGCGACCGAAACCTACAGTAATGACACCGCATAAAGGGGAGCTCTGCAGGACAGCAACCCCACAGTAATGGACACCGATAAAAGGGGAGCTTGCAGGACAGAAAAACCCAAACCTACAGTAATGACACCGCATAAAGGGGAGCTCTGCAGGAGAGAAACCTACAGTAATGACACCGCATAAAGGGGAGCTCTGCAGGAGAGAAACCTACAGTAATGACACCGCATAAAGGGGAGCTCTGCAGGACAGAAACCTACAGTAATGACACCGCATAAAGGGGAGCTCTGCAGGAGAGAAACCTACAGTAATGACACCGCATAAAGGGGAGCTCTGCAGGAGAGAAACCTACAGTAATGACACCGCATAAAGGGGAGCTCTGCAGGACAGAAACCTACAGTTTATGGGCACGCATAAAGGGGAGCTTGCAGGGAGAAAAAAACCTACAGTAATGACACCGCATAAAGGGGAGCTCTGCAGGAGAGAAACCTACAGTAATGACACCGCATAAAGGGGAGCTCTGCAGGACAGCAACCTACAGTAATGACACGCTAAAAGGGGAGGTCTGCAGGACAGAACTACAGTATGACACCGCATAAAAAAGGGGAGCTTGCAGGAGAGAAAAACCTACAGTAAAGACACCGCATAAAGGGGGGCTCTGCAGGAGAGAAAACCCACAGTAATGACTCGCATAAAGGGGAGCTCTGCAGGAGAGCGACAGAAACCTACAGTAATGACACCGCATAAAGGGGAGCTCTGCAGGAGAGAAACCTACAGTAATGACACCGCATAAAGGGGAGCTCTGCAGGACAGCAACCTACAGTAATGACACCGCATAAAGGGGAGCTCTGCAGGAGAGAAACCTACAGTAATCCCACCGCATAAAGGGGAGCTCTGCAGGAGAGAAACCTACAGTAATCCCACCGCATAAAGGGGAGCTCTGCAGGACAGAAACCTACAGTAATGACACCGCATAAAGGGGAGCTCTGCAGGACAGAAACCTACAGTAATGACACAGATAAAGGGGAGTCTGAGGACAGCAACCCAAACCCCGGTAATGACACGCATAAAGGGGGTCTGAGGAGAGAAAACTCAGTAACGACACCGCATAAAGGGGGATTGCAGGAGAGAAAAACCCTTGTAAAAACACGCATAAAGGGGAGCTCTGCAGGGGAAAAAACCTACGTAAATGACCCCCCAGAAAAAAGGGGAGCTCTGCAGGAGAGAAACCTACAGAAATTGACACCGCATAAAGGGGAGTTGCAGGACAAAAACCTACAGTAATCCCCCGCTAAAAGGGGGGGGTCTGGGGAAAAAGAACCCTACATTTTAAGGGGACACCCGCGTTTTAAAGGGGGAGCTCGGGTGGACAAAAACCTTACAGTAATACACCGCATAAAGGGGGCTCTGCGGGGAAAAGGAAACCTACAGAAAGGGGGCCCCAAAATAAAGGGGAGTTTCAAAAAGGGAAGAAACCTACGGGAAAAAGGGCCCCCGCAAAAAGGGGGGGGCTCTGCGGAGGGAATCCCTACAGGTGGGCACCGCAAAAAAGGGGGGGCTTTTTCCCAGGCAGAAACCTACAGAAATTTGACCCCCCGCAAAAAGGGGGGGCTTTTGGCGGGAGGGGGAAAACCTACAGAAAATCCCACCGCTAAAGGGGGGCTCTGCAGGAGGAAAAGAAACCCCCCATTTTATGGGGGGGCCCTGGGGGGGGACAGGGGGTGGGGGAAGGGGGGGGTGGGGGGAAGGGGGGGGGGGGGGTGGGGGGGGGGGGGGGGGGGGGGGGCTGGGGGGGGGGGGGGGGTTTGGGGGGGGGGGGGGGAAAGGGGGGGGGGGGGGGGGGGGAAAAGGGGGGGGGGGGGGGGGGGGGGGGGGGGGGGGTTGGGGGGGGTTGGGGGAAAAATGGGGGGGGGGGGGTTGGGGGGGGGGGGGGGGGGGTTTTTTGGGGGAAAAAAAGGGGGGGGGGGGGGGGAAAGGGGGGGGGGGCTTAGAGGGGGAGGGGGGGGTGGGGGGGGGGGGGGGGGGGGGGGGGGTGGGGGGGGGGGGGAAGGTTGGGGGGGGGGGCCCGGGGGTTTTGGAAAAAAAGGCGGTGGGGCCGGGGGGGGGGGGGTTGGGGGGGGGGGGGGGGGGGGGGGGGGATGGGGGGGGGGGGGGGGGGGGGGAAAAACCGCAAAAAAGGGGGGGTTCTGCAGGGAGAGCACCCAAAAACCTTTTACGGGTAAGGGGCCCACCCCCCAAAAAGGGGGTCGAGGAGAGAAAACCTACAGAAAATTGACACCGCAAAAAGGGGGGGCTCTCCCGGGGGACAGAAAACCAAACAGAAATTTCCCACCGCAAAAAAGGGGGAGTTTGGGGGGTGGGGAAAAAACCTACAGTAAGACCCCCGCTTTAAAGGGAGCTCCCTTTGCAAGGGGAGAGGGGGAAACGGGGAAAAAACCCCTACAGTAAGGGGACACCGCAAAAAAGGGGGAGCTATTCCCAAGGAAAAAGAAAAAACCTACAGTAAAGGGACACCGCATAAAGGGGAGTTTTTCCAGGGGAGAAACCTTAAAGTAAGGGACCCCGCAAAAAAGGGGGGAGCTCTTAGGAGGGGGAAATTTTACATTTAAATTGAAAAACCGCAAAAAGGGGAGCTCTGAGGGAAAGGAAACCTCCCAGAAAATGACCCCCCCAAAAAAGGGGGGAGCTCTGCAGGGGGGATTTAAAAACGGGGGGAATGAAAACCAAATTTAAAGGTGGTTTCTGGCCGGAAAGGAAACCCCCACGTAATGACACCGCTTTAAAAAAGGGGAGTTTTTTGCAGGACCGAAACCTACAGTAATGACACGCAAAAGAAGGGGACCCTCTGAAAGGAACCAAAAACCAAACCAGTTTTTTGCCCGCATAAAAAGGGGAGTTTCTCCCAGGACAGAAAACTCCCATTTTTAAGGGACCCCCCGCATAAAGGGGGCTCTGCAGGCAGAAACCCACAGTAATGACCCCGGGAAATAAAGGGGGGGGTCTGCAGGAAGAGAAAACCCTCCCACAAAATCCCACCCATAAAGGGGAGTCTGCAGGGGGAAAAAACCTTTCCGGGAAAAGGGGCCCCCCGCAAAAAAAGGGGGGGAAATGCGCGGGGAGAAACCCTTTCAGAAAATGCCCCCGCATAAAAGGGGGAGCTCGCCGGGGGGAGAGCAAAACCAACAGTAATGACACCGATAAATTTGGAAGCTCTCCCCAGGACAAAAAAACCCAAAAACCTCCCAGTTTAACCCCAAACGCTAAAGGGGACCCTTTGCAGGGGGGAAAAAAACCCCTCCCAGAAAGGGACACCCAAAAAAGGGGCCCTCTGGGGGTTGGGAAAACCTACATTTAATTTCCCCCCCAGAAATAAAAGGGGAAAGGTTTCTGTTGGGGGGAAAAAACCCAACAAGTAATGGCCCACCCTTTAAAGGGGAGCCCCTCCCGGAGGAAACCTACAGTAATGACCCCCTTTTTAAAGGGGGGGGCTTCGCAGGAGAGAAACCTACAGTAAGGGGACACCGCATAAAGGGGAGCCTTGCGGGGGAGAAACCTACATTTAAAAAACCACCGCAAAAAAGGGGACCCTCTAAAGGGGACGGGGAAACCTACGGGAAATGACACCGCTTTTAAAGGGGAGCTCTGCAGGAGAGAAACCCTACGTAAGGAAAAACCCGCATAAAGGGGAGCTTGAAAAGGAGAGAGACCAAAAAAAGGTAACCCCAAATGCAAAAGGGGGGGCTCTGCAGGGAAGAAAACCCTTTCCCAGAAATGAAAACCGTTTTAAAAGGGGGAAAGTCTGCGGGGAGAAAAACCCATACAGAAAATGACACCGCTTTAAAGGGGAGCTCTGCAGGAGAGAAACCCTACAGTAAAGGGACACAACAAAAAAAGGGGGCTCGGCAGGAGGGGAAAAACCTACAGAAAAAGGGACCCCCGCATAAAGGGGGGGCTCGGCAGGAAAAGGAAAAACCACTTTAAATCCCCCCCAAATTAAAGGGGGAAAGCTCTGCAGGAGAGAAAACCTACTTTAAATTTCCCAAACCCCCAAAAAGGGGCAGTCTCCCCCGGAAAAAGAAACCCTACAGAAAATCCCCCCCCGCATAAAGGGGGGGTTGAGGAGAAAAACCCAAAAATTTAATGACAGTAAATAAAGGGGAGCTTGCAGGGAAGAAAAAACCTACAGTAATCCACCGCTTTTAAAGGGGAGCTTTGCGGGAAAAGGAAAAAACCCCCTAAGAAATTTCCCACCGCATAAAGGGGGAGCTCTGCGGCCCAAAAACCCTTTTAACGTAATGAAAAGGGCAAAAAAAGGGGCTCTGGGGAACAGAAACCTAAAAGGAAAATTGACACCCCCATAAAGGGGAACTCTCCCAGGGACAGAAAACCTAAGAAAAATTACCCCCGAAAAAGGGGACTCTCAGGAAAAGAAAACCTCCCAAGAAATTTGGAAACCGCTTAAAAAGGGGAAAGTTTATTGCGGGGAAAGGAAAAAAACCTCCCAAGGAAAAATTGACACCGCAAAAAAGGGGGAGTCGGGCAGGGGGAAAAAACCCTTTCAGTAATGCCCAACCCCCGCAAAAGGGGGGCTCTGCAGGAGAAAAACCCCCTACAGTAATGGCCCGCTTAAAGGGGGGCTTTTGCAGGACAAAAAACCTACAGAAGGGGAACTCCCCCATAAAGGGGAGCTTTTGCAGGACAAAAAACCCTAAACGGGAAAAAAACCCAAAAACCCAACCCGAAAAAAGGGGAGCTTGCGGGGACAGAAAACCCTTTACGTAAGGGCCCACCGAAAAAAGGGGGAGCTTGCTCGGGAGAAAAAAACCTACAAGTAATGACACCGAAAAAGGGGGGAGCCCCTGCGGGGAACAAAAACCCTACAAAAAATTGACACCGCATAAAAGGGGGATTGCGGGGACGGAAAACCAAAAACCCTACCTAATCCCCCGCAAAAAGGGGAGCCTGCAGGAAAACCCAACCCCGAAAAACCTCCCCAGTAATGACACTTGAAAAAGGGGAGCTCTGCGGGGAGAAAAACCCCCTACACTAACCCCAAAGGGGCCATAAAGGGGGGAAGCTCTGCGGGACAGAAACCTAAAAGAATAAAAAACCCCCCAAAAGGGGGAGCCCCGGCAGGACAAAAAAACCCTACGTAATCCCACCCATCGCTAAAAGGGGGGCCCTTTCCCAGGAGAAAAAAAAACCTTTAGGGAAAATTGCCCAACCCCCAAAAAAGGGGAAGCCTTGCAGGACGAAACCCCCAGGTTAAGGACCCGGCATAAAGGGGAGTCTCCCAGGGACAAAAAACCCAAAAATTAAGGCCCATCCGAAAATAAAGGGGAGCCCCATTTAAGGAAAAGGAAACCTACAGAAAATTTGACACCGGCATAAAGGGGAAGCCTGGCGGGAAAAGGAAAACCTACAGAAATTTTGACCCCCCTTTAAAGTGCGACCTGCGGGGGAGATCAACCCGAAAAAAAAAATACAGAAATAAACCCGCATAAAAGGGGGAGCCTCTGCAGGAGAAAAACCCTACAGTAAAAAAACCGCATAAAGGGGGGCAATCTGCAGGCCCAGAAAAATTCAGTAATCCCCCGCAAAAAAAGGGGGAGCTTGCAGGGAAAAACCCCTACGGGGAAAAAAGGGACACCGAAATAAAGGGGAAAACTCTGAAGGAGAAAAACCTACAAAAAATCCCACCGCAAAAGGGGGGAAGCTTGGGGGAACCAGGCAACCAAAAACCTTTCCCGTTAAAACCGCAAAAAGGGGAGCTTGAGGAGAAAAAACCCTTTACACAAAATCCCACCCCCTTTAAAAGGGGGGAAGCTCTTCCCGGGTCCCCCAAAAAATTTGGAAAACCTACCAATTTAACCCCCAAACCGCTTAAAAGGGGGTTAACTCTGAGGCCCCAAAAAAAATTTTTAAAATTAAGGGCCCACCGCAAAAAGGGGGGGGCCCTTGCGGGAAACAAAAAAACCCAAACAGAAAAAATTGAAAACCAAATAAAGGGAGCTTGCAGGGAGGGGAAACCCTTCCGAAAAGGGAAAACCCCCTTTTAAAGGGGAAAAGTTTCTGCGGGTGGGAAAACCTCCCAGAAAATTCCCCCGCATTAAAGGGGGAGCTTTTTGGGAGAGAAAACCTAAAATTTTAAGGGACCCCCAATTTAAGGGGAAGCTCGGGAGAGGGGAAAAACCTACAATTTAAGATACTCCCAATAAAAGGGGGCTCTGCAGGGAAGGAAAAACCCCTACAGTAAGGGAAAACCGTTTTAAAGGGGAGCTTGCAGGAAAAAGCAACCAAAACCTAGGGAAAATGACACCCCCCGATAAAGGGGAGCTTTCTCCCGGGGAAAAGGAAAAATACATTTTATGCCCAGTGCCAGAAAAGGGGGGGCTCTGCAGGCCCAAAAAAACTCCCTTTAGACACCGCTAAAAGGGGAGCCTGGCAGGGGGGAAACCCCCCACATAATCCTACTGCAAAAAGGGGAGCTCTGCGGGGGACAAAAAAATCTACACTTAACCCTTTTGGGCATAAAGGGGGATGCAGGACAGAAATCTAAAATAATCAACGCTTAAAAGGGGAGCTTGAGGACAAAAAATTCTACACAAATTAACACCGCTTTAAAGGGGAGCTCTGCGGGGGAAAAAAACCCTACATTTAAAGGGAACCCCCATAAAGGGGGGGCTCTGCAGGAAAAAGGGGACCAAAAACCTCCCAGTAACCCAAACTGGATAAGGGGGCTCGCAGGAGAGCGCCCAAAAAAACCTACAGTAATGAAAAACTGCAAAAAGGGGGAGCTCTGCAGGACAGAAAACCTACAGAAATTTGGAAAAGCAAAAAAGGGGAGCTCGGGCAGGAGAGAAACCTCCCAAGGTAACCCAACCAAAAAAGGGGGAGCTCTGGGGGAAGCAACCTCAGTAATCCCCCCAACTTTAAAGGGGGGGCGGGGGCGGGGAAGCAACCTACAGTAAGGGCCCACCCTTTAAAGGGGGGGTTTTGAGGGAAAAGAAAACCTACAGTAATGCCCACCGCATAAAGGGGAGCTCTCCCAGGGGGGGAAAAACCCTACAGTTATGACACCCAAAAAAGGGGGCTCTGCAGGGAGAAAACCTACGAAATACACCGAAAAAGGGGGAGCTCTGCGGGAAAAAACAAAGAAAGGGCCCACGCTAAAGGGGAGTTGCAGGGGGAAAAAAACCTTACATTAATGAAAACCGTTAAAAGGGGGCTCTGCAGGAGGGGAAAACCTACAGAAACCCCCCACTGATAAAGGGGAGCCCCTGCAGGAGAGGGGACGAAACCCTTTACAGAAATGACCCCCGAAAAAAAGGGGAAGCTCTGCAGGGGGGAAAAAACCTACATTTAAGAAACCGCTTAAAGGGGAGTTGCGGGGACAAAAACCTACAGAAATGACACCACTTTAAAGGGGGGCTTGCGGGGACAGCAACCGAAACCTACAGAAAATAAACACCGCATAAAGGGGAGTTGGCAGGACAGAAACCTAAGAAAGGAAAAAACCACATAAAGGGGGAGCTCTGCAGGACAAAAAACCCTACAGAAAAGTCCCGAAAAAGGGGGAAAACTCTGCAGGACGAAACCTAAAATTTAATGCCCACGCATAAAGGGGAGTTTCTGGGGACAAAAAAACCCCAACAGTAATGAAAACCGAAATAAAGGGGAGCTTGCGGGGGACAGAAACCAAAAAATTTTACATTTAAAGGGAACCCCGAAATAAAAGGGGAGCTTGAGGAAGAAGGAAAAACCTAAAAGAATGAACCGAAAAAGGGAAGTTTCTGCGGGAGAGAAAACCTACTATTTAAATGTCCAACCGCATAAAGGGGAGCTTGCAGGGGAAAGAAACCTACAGTAATGCCCACCGCATAAAAGGGGGGGCTCTGAAAGGGAAAAAACCCTTCACAAACCCCAAACCGCAAAAAGGGGGAGTTGCAGGAGAGGGGACCGAAACCTACAGTAAGGGCCCACCGCTTTAAAAGGGGGAGCTTGCAGGAGACCCGGACCAAAAACCTTTACGTAAGGGAAAAACCCCGCAAAAAAAGGGGAGCTAGCAGGACAGGAAAAACCCAAAAACCTAGGGCTAAGGGACCCCTGAAAAAAAGGGGGAGCTCTGCAGGCAAAAAAACCTCCCAAGAAAATGGAAAAACCGCAAAAAAAGGGGGCTTTTGGGGGAAACAAACCTCCCAGAAATTTGAACCGCATAAAAAGGGGAGCCCCTGCGGAAAGGGAACCCTTCCCGAAAAGGGACACCCCCCATAAAGGGGGAGTTCTGCAGGACGAAACCTAAAAGTAAGGGGAAACCCCGGAAATAAAGGGGAAGCTCGGGCAGGAAAAAACCTAAAGTGTAATGCACCCGCATAAAAGGGGGGAGCTCGGGCGGGAAAGGAAAAACCCTTAAAATTAACCCCAAAACCCCCTAAAAGGGGAACTCTGGCAGGAGAGAACCTACATTTAAATGAACCGCATAAAGGGGAGCTTGCAGGGGGACCCCGAAAAAAGTAATGAACCGAAAAAAAGGGGGGACTCTGCGGGAAAAATCAACCTACATTTTTAAATGAAACCCGCAAAAAGGGAAAGGAAGGCTCGCAAAAAGGAGAAAACCCTCCCAAAAATTAAAACCGCTTTAAAAGGGGAAAGGCTTTTGCGGAGAGAAACCTACAGAAATGAAAACCGCATAAAGGGGAGCTCTGCAGGAGAAAAAAACCAAAAGTAAATGACAGAAATTAAAGGGGGAGTTTTCTGAAAGGACAAAAAACCGAAACCACCGGGAAGGGACACCGTTTAAAGGGGAGTCTAAAGGGACAAAAACCCTACAGTATGCCCAACCTTTTAAGGGGAGCTCTGCAGGCCAAAAAACCTACAGTAAGGGAACAGGCAGTTTGGGGGGTCTGCAGGAGAAAAACCCTACATTTAATAAACCCCGCTTTAAAGGGGAGCCCCGGGCAGGACAAAAACCCTACAGTAATGACACCGCAAAAAGGGAAGCTCTGCAGGAGGGAAAACCCTACATTTAAGGGAACCCCGCTTTAAAGGGGGCGGCTTGCAGGACAAAAAACCCTACAAGTAAGGGAACCCGCTTTAAAAGGGGGGGGCCCCTGCAGGAGAAAAATTACCTCAGAAAAATGACACCGCAAAAAGGGGGAGCTTTGCAGGGAGAAAAACCTTCCCAAGAAAATAAACACGCA
The DNA here is from genome assembly GCA_025379985.1 of Phyllomedusa bahiana. Classification (NCBI taxonomy): domain Eukaryota; kingdom Metazoa; phylum Chordata; class Amphibia; order Anura; family Hylidae; genus Phyllomedusa; species Phyllomedusa bahiana. The sequence goes on along the minus strand of JAODAL010003819.1, from coordinate 147,780 downwards.
AAAAAGGGCGGGTCTGCAGGGGGAAAAACCTAAAAGTAATGACCCCCGGCTTAAAGGGGAAGGATTTGGCGGGAAAAAAACCTTTACAAAAAATGAACCGAAATAAAGGGGAGCCTGGCAGGGGGAAAAAAACCTAAAATTTAATGAACCCGAAATAAAGGGGAAAGCTCTGCAGGAGAGAAAACCTACCCGAAATTTGACCACCCGGAATAAAGGGGAGCTTCTGCAGGGAGAAACCCTCCCAGTAATGACCGCAAAAGGGGAGCTTTTGCGGGGGAGAAACCTCCGGTAAACACCCCCTTAAAAAAGGGGAAGCTATGAAAGGGAAAAGCAAAACCGAAACCTACGGAAATGACACATCCCTTTTAAAAGGGGAGCTTTTGCGGGAGAGCGCCCGAAAACCCTACAGAATAAATCCAACTTGGCTTAAAGGGGGGAGCTAGGGGGGGCCCGGGGGGGGAAGGGGGGCGACCCAAAAACCCCTACAGTAATGACACGCTAAAGGGGGTCTGCAGGAGGGGAAACCTACATAATCCCCCCGCTAAAGGGGAGCCTCGGCGGACAAAAACCTACAGTAATAAAAACACCGCAAACAGGGGGCTTTTGCGGGGACAAAAACCCTTTACAGAAAATGACACCGCAAAAAAGGAGAGCTCTCCCAGGAAAAAAAAAACCCTACAAAATAAGGGACACCGCTTTAAGGGGGAGATCTGGCAGGAGGGAAAACCTACTTTAATGATCCGCAAATAAGGGGGCCCTTTGCAGGGGGAAAAAACCTCCAGTAATGAAACCGCATAAAGGGGGCTCTGCAGGACAGAAACCTACAGTAATAAACCCCTCAAAAAAGGAGACTTTTGCAGGACAAAAAAACCTACAGTAATGACCCCGCAAAAAGGGGGAGCTCTCAGGCCCGAAACCTACAGTAAGGGACCCCGTTTAAAGGGGAGCTCTGCAGGAGGCGCCCCCCCCCAATGTGTTGAGGAAACGTAAAAGGCTTTTTGAGTGTTTCCCCCAGTTTTGGGCCCCCCCTTCATTCGCAGGACTGGTGCGGCTCCCAGAGGTCAGACACCATGTAACTCAGGTCAGCAGTGCAGGGGGTGGGAGCAGCCATGATGGCCGCCCATTCCTTACCAGAACAATTACCCAACCTGCCTCATGATGCAACCAGCGGAGGAGCAGGTCACCACCCAGAGAGCGGGATTTTTTGGTTACACCAAGACCCTATTGCGCAGCCCCCTGAGGGCCCCGGGGGGGGGTTCCGACAATGGGGGAGGGCCGGGTTTTCAAAACCCGCAGGGCTTTTTGGGGAAAAAGGCCCTGAGACCGTCGCCCCCAAGGGGTTTTAGATTTTCCCCGGACCCCCTAAACCCCAAAAGGGAATGTAAAACAATCTTAAGGGGAAGGGTCTCCCCCAAATTGCCACTTTGAAACCCCCAAACCCCGCAGCCCGGGGACAACAGGGACAGACGGAACCTTTTCTTTCAAACTGACCACCACCCGGGAAAAGTGGCCCAGCCCCGCTCCCCCCAAAAGGTAGTGACCCCCCGCAGCCCCATAAATTGGGGGGGCCCCCAAATCAAAAAACCCAAACCCGGGAATTGGGGAAACCCAAAGTTACAATCCTGTATTATACCCCAAAAAGCTGAAATTTAAATATTCTGCGGTGCAGTCCCCCTGTGTTTAAAATTATTACCCTGTACTGATCCTGATTAAACCATCCTTTTAATTAAAATCCAGGGGCTGCACTATATTCGCAAAGTGCAATGGGTTTAATACAGGATTTTAAACCAAAATTTCCCGGGGTTTCAGGATAATTTAATGTATGTACACAGTGACTGCAACGCTTTAATGTGAGTGCAGTTTTGGAGTATAATTCGGGAGTAACTCAGGATCGGGTTACAGGAAAGTAATGTATTTTACACATTGACGGGCCCCAGCGGGAATAGTGAGCGAAAGTTTGGGGAGTTTTTAATACAGGATGAAAACCTCAGGATCGTTTAGGATAATTTAATGTATGTACACGGTGACTGCCCCAGCGAAAAAGTGAGTGCAGTTTTGGGAGTAAAATTTTTAAAAGGATGTAACTCGGATCAGTACAGGAAAAAGTTAATGTATTTTACACGTGACGGGCCCCCCCACCCAGGGGTGAGGGGCAGTTCTGAGGGTTTAATTTTTCCCAGGATGAAAAATCAGGTCATACAGGATAAGTTATGTTTGTAACACAGTGACTGCACAGCAGAATTGTGAGTACAGCTCTGGAGTATAACACAGGGATGTAAAATCAGGGGTTCAGTAATAGGATATGTAATGTATGTACAGGACTGCACCAGCAGAATAAGTGGATGCGGCTGCTCTGGAGGATAATTTACAGGATGTAACTTAGGATCAGTAACAGGGATAGTAATGTATGTTACACAGTGACTGCACACCTGCAGATTTAGTGAGTGCAGCTCTGGAGTATGTAATACAGGATGTAACTCAGGATCTAGTACTCTCAGGAATACAGTTAATATATGTACACAGTGACATGCACCAGCAGAATAGTGTGTGCAGATCAGGAGTATAATACAGTGATGTAATCTAGGATCCGTACTGGTAAGTATGTATGTACACAGTGACTGCACAGCTGAATAGTGAGTGACAGCTCTGGAGTTTAATACAGGATGTAACTCGCAGGATCATGTACAGGATAAGTAGTATGTACACAGTGACTGCACCAGCAGAATAGTGTGTGCAGACTCTGGTGTATACATACCAGGATGGTAACTCAGGATCTCTCAGTATAGGATAAGTAATGTCTGTTACACAGTGACTGCTCCAGCAGAATAGTGAGTGCAGCTGTGGAGTATAATACAGGATGTAACTCTGGATCAGTAGAGGATAAGTAATGTATGTCACAGTGACTGAAACCAGCAGAATAGTGAGCGCAGCTCTGGAGTATAATACAGGATGTAACTCAGGATCAGTATAGGATAAGTAATGTATGTACACAGTGACTAAACACTTTATACGGGATAATAAAATATAATGTACAGTTTTCCCAGCATGCTCCTCTCGGGGTTTGCTCTGCGGTCATGACTCCAGCACTGTAGAACCTGTTCACACTGTATAATTATACTGGTGCAGTTCTGCTGGGAACATTATAAGTACAGGCCTCGGCCGCCAGGAATCCTAGGAAGTGAACAGCTAATCCTCAGCACTCCCCTTACTGATGTAATGTGTAACAGGAGCTGCAGGAGGCGCCGCTGGTGTTGGGTCTTGGCTCTATTAATAGTCTGGAGGGACAAATGATTTCATCAGACAATTGCACGACTAGTAATTCCATAACACAGAGGCGGCAACAACCATCGAGGTCTGAGGAGTTCCCACCTGTCCCTCTCTATAACTACAGCCTCCAGCAGGTGTCAGGGCACGCTGGGAGTTGTAGTTTCCTGGTTGGAGGCCTCTTCAGTATTTTGTCCACCCCTTCCCTAACATGAACTAGTAATCATCATAATGAACTCTTTCACTAAAGGTTACAGCCCAGAGCAGCATTCACAATTCTGCAGGCTCCAGAGCTGAAATCCTCCGGCGCCCTCTGCTTATTCGGTGCCTGATCTACACTGTATGACTATTACAGCAGGAACGGTGTCAAGACTGTAATGAGATTGCAATTCACTGGAACAAGCAGAGAGTTCAGCTCTGAGGACTGCACAATGGTTAACGCAGCTCAATTGTTTTTTTTCAGGAGGCTTGAAGGGAAGCTCCATATGAATTAGTGCTAAAACTTGCTCATAACCTACCCCCACAGTAGGCACCCAGGCAGAAGTTTAGCCTAGGCGGCCATCTTGGAACAGGTCACCTACCATAGTGAGAATAGTATATGTTGATGTTACTCCACCTCAAGGAAAAGTAGGCTGTAACCTATATGGAAATTGTAGACGGAGGCAGCGGCCCATTTGCCCTCTCACCATGGAGGTTATGGCATAGCCAAGGATTACTAGGGTCACCACCGCTTATATTTGACTCTTGAGGGTTTGTTCCCTCATCCCACACCATCATAGCTACGTTCCTTCAGAAACAGCGCCACCCTGTCCACAGGCTGTGTTTGGTATTACAACTCAGCTCTATGAAAACACAAGGGGCTGAGGCACAACAACCTGAGAAGTATAGCACTGTTTTTTAAGGGGGGAGATTTAGAATTAGTTAATTAGGTTTATTAGAATTAGAAAAATGTGGTGGATTCCAGCACATTTTTCTAATTCTGGACAAGCCCTTTAAGAAACTATATCCTGAGGAGAAGCAGGCCCTTAATAACCCACAGACTATCTTCAGTGTCACCCACGGCTACAGAAGCGTAGATTTTTGCGCAATTCTGCCCTGGTGCAAGACATTCCTCCACCATGGAAGTCAGAAGAAAGTGGGCGAGGCCGTCACTGACACGTGACATCCCCAATACCTTATATGGAGATGAAAAGGGAAAAAAAAAAAACAGTGCGGTGGGCGGCGCTACATGAAAGTTGCGTCACGTGACCTGCAGGACTTTTCTATCAGGTAATAGTCCTCAGGTGGGGGTTAAACCTGATCCAAACCGAAGAGAACCCCGTCACCCGCGCCCAGAGCAGCCAGACCCCCTGGACTCACCCCGGAAATGAACTCCTTCACCACGTCCATGTCGCCGTTCTTCAGCGCCCACATGAATTCTTTGTCACTCATGGCTGACGGTGAGAGGAGGAGCGGCAGCGTCACAGGCGGGAAGAGAGGAGACACAGCGCGGCCTGACAGTGACAGCAGCCTCCGGGGCCTCTATCTATCTACTTCCCACACACAGGACCGCTCAGCCCCGCCCACTCGCTGCGTCGTGACGTAACCGCGCAGGGCTCACGTGACCGCCGGCCGCTGCCGCACGACGCGTCTCCTAGCAACGCCCCGCCGAGCAATAAGCGGGGAGTGCGCGTGCGCAATTGTCGAGGAAACAGGTTGCCCATGGCAACTAGGCACAGCTGCTGGAGGAAGTAAGGAGTACGCGTGCGCGCTCGTCGAGAAACAGGTTGCCCATGGCAACCAGGCACAGCAGCTGGAGGAAGTAGGGAGTGCGCGTGCGCCATCGTCAAGGAAACAGGTTGCCCATGGCAACCGTTCACAGCAGCGGGAGGAAGTGGGGAGTGTGCGCTCGTCGAGGAAACAGGTTGCCCATGGCAACCGGCACAGCAGCAAAGGGAAAAGTGGGGAGTGCGGTGCGCCATGCGGGAAAACAGGTTGCCCATGAACCCGCACAGCACCGGAATTGGTCGTTGCAAAGGGGCAACGCAAGGCTTCTATGCAGAACTTTTTTTTTGCTACTTTGTAGAAATAATGTATGATGAAAAATTTGAATGTGACTTTTCGTTTTTCAGGATCTTTGCTTCTTGCTGGTGAATGGGGACATTTTTGTCACGATGTCGCCATGTGCGGCTCATGTGGCCGCCTGATGCAACCTCCGATGCGTCTCCTAGCAACGCGGAAAAGGTTGCCCATAGCAACAAGACACAGCAGATGGAATTAGGTCGGTTGCTATGGGCAACAGCAGAGGCTTCTACGCAGATTTTTCAATAATTTGTAGAAATCAGGCTGGCATAGATAACGTATGATGAAAAGTTTAAAAACTTAAATTCGCTCTTTATTTTAGCTCCTTGCTTTTAGGGTCTCTGCTTGTTGTCAGCATATGGAGATATTTTTGTCACAATGTCGCAACATATGGCTCATGTGGCCGCCTGATGCAACCTCCGATGCGTCTCCTAGCAACGCCGGCTGAGTGGGGGATGGGGGGCACGTGCTTGCTGAGAGACAGGTTGCCCATAGCAACCAGACACAGCAGCTGGCATTAGGTCGGTTGCTATGGGCAACAGCAGAGGCTTCTATGCGGATTTTTTTTCTTCTAATTTGTAGAAATCGGGCTGGCATAGATAATGTGAGGAATTTGAAAACCTTTCAATTTACTTTGAATTTCACTTGTCGTTTTTCAGGAGCTCTGCTTGTTGTCAGTGAATGGGGACATTTTTGTCACAATATCGCCACGTACGGCTCATGTGACCGCCTGATGCAACCTTCGACATGACTCCTAGCAGTGCCGCCCATACATGCAAACTTTTGAAAGTAAGAAAGTAGGAGGTTGTAAGGGGCGGCGCGCGTAGCCAAAAATTTGCGTGACCACGCCCATCTTGTTTGTGAGTCACGCCCTCTCCAAAAGCCACACCCACTCCACCTAACTGTGCAATGGCTCTGGAATAACGCTAAATTAGGGTTTTGGTGTCACCCAGCTTCCCTGGACTGTTGGATGGTCTATTCAGCATCCAGGAGAGCTGGGAGATACTGCCAAACTGTGCCCCAATAGGTAGGTATCCCGGTGCCTATTTGAAACCCTGTAGCCAGGTATAAAACCCCCCGTAGCCAGGTAGTAGCCCCCTGTAGCCAGGTTAATCCCTTCTTCTAGCCGGGTCTGCCCCCCAATGCCAAATTGCCCCTTGCAGCCAGACAGTCCCCCCAATAGCCAGGTAGGCCCCTTTACAGCCGGGGTGTGCCCCATTAGCCAGGTAGTCCCCCCTTCCCCCGGGTAGGCCCCCAAATCCAGGTAGAGCCCCCTTTACCCAGGTAGGGCCCCATAGCTAATAAAAATAAAATAAAAAATCTACTTCCCTCCCTGGTTCCCTGCAGCTGGGGAATTTCCGGCTGGCAAAGCGGGCGACCGGGGGGGAACCGGGTTTTGCAGGATGTGAGTACACCGTCGTCACCCCCCCGCGACATGAACTGTATGTACAGCGCACACCTGGATAAAGTGAACACCCCTTTAGTTATTTCTTTGCCTTTTAAATCTGGGTGTGAGTCAGGGTATGTTCACAAGGCATTTTTGGGCACTTTTTCGCCCGATTTCACTTCAATACCCCAAAAAATGCCCCCGCAATTACGGAAATTTCATAGCTGTCAATGCTTGCATATTGTACACCAGGAGAGAGAAGTGACCTCACTCGCTTACGTGCTGCTGATAATACGAGTGAGTTGGGCCGGCCCCCCTGCCCTTTAGAAATACGCGCTGGCCATTGTGTACTTCTAAAACACCCGCCGTATTTTGGCGCGCACATTGCGCGCCGCAATACTCTGTGTGACTATACCCTTAGGATAGGTTCACACGGGCTATTTTCGCACCATTTCCGTCTATTTGCGCTCTAAACGGCAGATGCGCGCCGAAAAAACGGTAACCTAGTTCTCAAGAGAATTTTGGATTACGCCTCCTCTCCCCGTGCGTACATCGATCGTTTTCTACACCGGGGAGATAAGTAAATGTAATGACATCTTGGGGCCGGGGGGGCTGCCGCCCCCCGTTTCGGGGGTGTGCGTCCCAAATCAGGCGACCCCCAAAACACCCCCCGAATTACGCTTGAACAACCCTTGGGGTTGTTCACATGGCTTTATTTTGGGGGGCTGAAATTTTTTTTCCCAAGTACCCCTAAAGTACCAATATATGCACTTTTTGAAGGAAAAGTAAAGGGGAGGGAAGCTGGGCCGAGCGTTGCGAAAAAGTCTGTACACCACAGGGCCCCCCGGTATTCCCGCGTAACCCGGGCCCTTTAAAGGTATGTTGCATGGCTAATTGCAGGGAATTTTTTGGTGGATTGCGCTAAAATACCCTAAAAATATGGAAAAAAAAAATGACAAGTAAATCAACTACGTTATTCAACAAGGGGGGGAGGGCATGTCACTTCTTTCAGGCATATTATACGCGGCGAAATACAAATGTATGCGAGACATTGCACAGTGTATGCGCTCTGAAATTATAGGCTTGCAAGCCTGAAATTCAAACCAATCGGGTTTTAAATACGCAAAAAATTTTGGCACCCTATATTCGTGAAAAAAAAACCCTTGGGGGCCGTTCCCAGGGCTTATTTCCCGCGGATTGGCGTCGAACTGCGTGCCGGATTTGCGCTCAGTACCGCCAATCCTCGCAAAATTACGGAAATCCACAGTTCTCATAAAAAGGGATTCCGTCGCCCTACCCCTCGGGAATCCGCCCGGGGGTGGAAAAAGTCCTTCACAATCCAGGCGCAATACCCCCGGGGATAATGCAAGTTATGGGGCCGGGGGGGCCCGCGCCCCCCCCCCGCACCCCTCCCCTTATTCAAGCCGGAATTGCGAGCGCAATCCGGCTCGCAATTACGGCTTGAATAAGCCGCGTGAACACGGCCTTAGGGTATGTTCACACGGCGTAATTGTGGGGCGCATTCCGCCATGTATTTGCGCTGCAGCATGCCCAAAATACGCCCTGAAAGTACGGTAATTCATAGCTCTCATAGAGATCTATTAATTACGGCTGTCGCCCCCGACGTACAATACGTGCTTATTGTATGGCGGGAGAAAGAAGTGACCTGTCACTTCTTTCCGCCGTTTACGCGCCGGGAGATAATGAAAGTCTATGGGGCCGCCCCCCTTGCACTTTAGAAGTAAGTGCTGGCCAGCGCGTACTTCTAAAACACCCGGCGTATTGCGGCGCACATCTTACGCGCCGAAATACGCCGTGTGAACAAACGCTTACTGTTGTATGTCATCGGCCGCCGTATGGCAGCAAAATGCTGCACCAATTTGTTAATGTGTCGTTCTGTTCATTGGTACTTTCGCCCCCCCCCCCCCCTCCTTAGTGAGGTGCAAATCCCGCCATTAGTTCTCCTCTTATTAAACTGATTGCATTCGGTCTCGCAGGCTCAGACATCTGGCAGCGGCTCTGAACGCGCAGGAAGCGGCGGCCCCGGTTATCACAATCCCTCGCATGTAGTTAGGATAACAGTCTCTGCTAAATCCACTTTTCTGGATTATTACTTTGGGTGCACTGTTAGGTATTAGGAAAATCTGTCAATTTGGGTAAGAACTTTGTGCGCGGTCACACTCCATAAAATAAGAACACAACGGGGCCTGATAGACGGAGAGCTCGGGCCGTGCTTCATCGCTAAGCTGCCTTCTAGTGCGAATATACAGCGGGTAAAATACAGGCTATGCACCACGAGCGCACGGTTTAGATGTAAAAGTTATAGTTTTTGTATCTACAATACAGATTGAACCAGTTCGTTACTGGGCTGTCCAGCCCTCCACCCCCGCCCCACCGTTCCTGTCCAGGCTCGTTTTCTTTAGTGCACACGGGTGTGAACGCTATAACACTTTTTTGCACTATGTTACACTTATTTCTAATTTTTTCACCTTTTTTTCTGTATTACATTGGGGTTTATTTTTTTTGCATTTTTACATTAAATTTTTTTTTTTGGGGGGGGGGGGAATTTGGGCCCCTTGTTTTGAAAATTTTTTAGTATTTTTTTTTTTAAACCCAAAAGTGTTTTTTAAAATGGGGTAAATTTTCCATCACAGACATTTACAGACAGTCCCCGGGTTACGAAGGGGAAGGACTGTAGGTTTGTTTTTAAGTTAAATTTGTTGTAAACAAACGGATAGTATTACATGTAACCCAGCAAAAAGGGTTTTTTTTTTTTTCGTTTTGCATGTGGGGGAAAGGGGTTTTTACATTTTTTTTTTGCTGTCTTTGCTCCTGAAAAGAATTTCACCTCATTTTCACTCAGTGCTGCTTTGGCTGCGGGAAAAATTTATTCCACACTCTACTGCTAGGGAAACACAAGTGCCACATACCCCATAAGTTCCTTTGTAACTGGGGGAAAATTTAAATTGAATGGGTAATTTGGGGGATGCCTGTATAATGATAAAAAGTTTTAGGGGGTTCTCGGCCTTTGGGCTAAGATCAAGTGTAGTATCTTTCTTTCAGCCGTTTGGCGGTGAAAGTGGCATCGCTATAGGGGATTGGTCGGAAGGGAGAACCACACGGGGGGAGGGGGGGGGTGTACACGGTTTTTTTGAAAGACACAGCCGGAAGGTGACCCCCCCCCCCTCGGGATCGAAGCCGGGATGGCTTTAGGGGATAGAGCCCTAACGTATGTCCCCAGGATTGACGCCCCTGGGGTGCCCAAATCACGGGGTGTGGGACCCCCTTGATTTTTGGGACATTGCCGGGCACTTTAAACTTTCACTGCCCATTTGAGCACCGTCCTTTTCTCCGGCTTCGGGTGGGCCTGGGGAAATTTTTATTTTTCCGGGCCGGGATGTCGGGGCAGTATTTCACTGGCACATTCACTTTTTTTTTTTTTCATGTCATTTTGGTTTTGTGTTCACGTTTTGTGTGTGGGTTTTTGGGGATGCGGTCCCTTTTTGGGGACCCCCCCGAGGTCTAGGGGGGGAATGTGTGGCCATCTTTTTCCTTTCTCCCCGCAAACCCCGGCACTCTTCGGTTGGCCCCGGGTGAGCCTTGGTTTTGGGTTTGGTGGGGCCGGCCATTTGACCCCAATTGCAAGCTTGTGGGTTCGTCTGCTTCGCAGTAGGACCATTTGTGCGACCCCTGGGGCCTTCTGGTGTGAGGAGCTTTTTGTTCTCTCCCTGCTTGGGCAAAGGGAATTGTATGTTTTATGTGCAGGTGCCTTTGGCCCCGCAGGGAACCTTTTCCCCTTCGAGGTTTATGGGGGGGCCCCTTACTTTTGTATGGTTCTGTATAGACCGTATCCCGAATGCACTGTTTTTGTGTGGGAGTGTTTTCACCTTTTTGTGTGCATTTTTGGGGTTTGTTCACTTTTTGGGCTTCAAAAAAAAAAAGAATTTTGGGAGGTTTTAAGGGGTTTTTTCTCACTATAAGGTTGTTTTATTTTAAAAATCTTTTCAAAAACGTCACTTTGCAATTTATGGCCATTAAAAGTCTCCTATATTCCCAGATACCCCCCTTGTTGGGCTGCATCGTCCCAAATCAATACTACAGACCTGTTCTATCTCTCCGATAGGTGCCCGCCCGGTTTCTATAGCTACAGATGACTTCTACGCCCTTGGAATCAGTGAAAAACCCCCCCCAACAAAATGCAACCAAAGAAAACAGGACAGGTAAAAGAATCAGTGTACGAGACAACCCCCCTTTAAATTGGATTTGGACTATCAGTTTTATTTTTTTACTTTTTCCCTTTTTTTTTTCCCGTGCCCCAATTGTTTTTTTCACCCGGGGGAAAAGGTGTAATTATAGCTCGTACGAGAGCTATGAAAAACCGTAATTCGCGCGCATTTCCCCCATATTAAAAGCCAAATATGCTTCAAAAATCGCGCTGCAATTTCAGTAATTCATAGCCTCGTAGCGAGCTAGAAAACTCTCTCCCCCCCGTACAATACTTTATAAATTTTGCATCAGGAAAAAAAGTGACAGGGAACGTCTTCCCCGGGACTTTTCAAGCTTAGAAATAGGATGAATGGGGCCGTACTTCCCAAAAAACACGGCATATGCGCGCGACATACGCTTGTGAACATCCCTTAAAAGCCTGTCACAAAGGGGGTGCCCCCCTTTCTGAGAGAGTACAACAGTGTCAGCCTTGTTCCCAGCCCTGTCTCCCCTTTAAAATGTCCAACGGGTTTTTTTCGGGGCGTATTTTTGGGGGTTAATTACGTCCGCAAATCTCCCGAAATACGTTTCAAATAATGAATTAGATAAGCATTGATTACAATGTAAAATACGCCTGGTCGTTCACACGAGGCGTATTTCCGCAAAGTATTTTCACCATGTAAATACGATCGTAAAATTTAGTCCCCTATCACTTATTGAGGCGTATTTCGTGACGTAAATCCCCATAGTAAAGAATGGGGAATGTATTTACGACGCAAAATACGTGCCACACTTTGTGACACGTATCTGAAACGTATTTCGGGACGTATTAAAAACGCCCCGAAATAAGCCGTGTGAACATAGCCTTATTCTGTAAGATGCAGCAGTTTTTATTTAATGCTCAAATCTGCAGTTTTCAGTCAGAAAAGTCATTCAAAGTCAGTTTTTTTCAAACCCCGCCCATCTGAGGCTAGCCCCGCCCACCTCAACTGATAGGCCCCGTTCACACGGCTTATTCACGGCGGATTTGTGCGCCGTATTGAGCGCACAAATCCGCCGTGAATACGGGGCGGGACGGAGGCGGGCGGAGCGCGGCGGGGGCGCCGCTCCCGGCCCATAGACAAATGCATTGTTTACAGGCGCGTCCGCGCCGTAAATAATGTGCCTGTCACTTTCTCCCCCCCGGCGGATTTGCCGAGCGGGGAGGAGCGACGGAATCCACTGTTCTCTATGAGAGCAGTGGATTACCGTATGACTCCGACGGATTGGCGCCGTATTGAAGCGCAAATCCGGCGCGGAATACGGCGCCAATCCATCGGCAAATAAGCCGTGTGAACGGGCCCATAAACCTATGACTGTGAATAGGTAGAAACATGTGAATAACTGTCAGTGGGCGGGGCTAGCCTTTGGTGGGTGGAGCTAACATCTGCTCATGAATAAGATTTGAGGGATAAATGCTCTAAAACTGCTGCATCTTACAGAATAAGGGACACAGCGCTGGAAACAGCAGGTCTGACACTGGCTTGTGCTGCTCTCAGCAAGGGGGGCATAAACTATGAGACAGGTTCCCTTTAAGACGATTTCACCTTATGTGCTGCTGTGGCGTGCTGGAACTTGTCGTTCCACAGCTACTATCTGCTATGGAATATGGAACTACAAGTCCCGGCATGCCCCATAAGTCTCCATTTGTAACTAGGGGACTGCCTGTACTGGGAAATTTAAAAAAAATAAAAATATTTAGTCTGTGATCCATTTGTATGACACGGATTGGAAAACATCCTTCCATACCAGACTTTTCAGCGAAATACAATCTTCCAAACTCCCGTTTTTTAATATACCAACAAGCAGTTGACTTTCTCAAACACAGGATACTTACCCTAGATAAGGAATTTCCAACTAGTACCTTTGACCCTATGGTTACACAAACATCCTCAAGACATTCTCTCTCCTCAATAGACTCTAGATTAAGAGATCAAGATCACGTTGAGCTCTGGGGGGATAAATGCTTTGAAAGGTGGAAGGTGGATTTACCAAATGATAAGGCTCCGTCTCCCCTGCACACAAAAACAATTGTTTTTTTCAGCTTTTTTCTAAAAACACATAAAAAAAAAAAACGACTGAATACAGGTCCCGTAGGCTTGTATAGTAAAAACGGTCTGTAGTCCCAGCAGAACTTTTTTTTACTGCTCATTTTTTTGGCTGTTCGTTATTTGAAACGTTGCAATAATCTATGAAATCAGTAAGCATGGTAGTGGAGATGCACAGACCTGGCTGACGCGTTTCAGGCACATAAATGCCCTTAGTCATAGCAGGACTTTAAATTGAGAGGGCGACTAATATGCAAGCGCCATTTTTTTGGTCTATTTTGTGCCAAAAATACTCTTGACGTTGATGTAAATGAACTGTAATATACCAAAAGTAGGCGCATTATACGCCGGGCACGACACACTGTAATGTGCCTAAAAGGGCATTAAATACAGGGCTGTGGAGTCGGCAAGCCAAAGCCCCGACTCCGACTCCTCAGTTTCCCAAACCTCCGACTCTGACTCCCGACTCTGACTCCCTCATACATGGCGCATGTTTAAGTGATAACTTTACTGTAGTAAAATGGTAACATCAGGCTGTTTATCACCTTATGATACAATAATCAAGCTATTTAGGTAGAACAGACACTGACAAGCAAAAGGGTAACAATGTTTTGATCTTTTGAACACTTGTGGGTAGAGTTGAAGAAAAAGCTGTATTTGTATCCAAGTCCAGTCTGCACCAACATTGGGAATGTGTAGAAGAGACCTGGGATCAGATTTTGGTCAAGATATGATTGAATCTGATTAAGAGCCCAGAAGGATTCAGGCAGAGCTGAAAACCAAACGGTGGATTTCCCAAATACTAACAAAATAATAAAAATTAACATTTTGATTTTTAGGAGCAAAACTGTAACAATGCAGTTACAGGAAAGAATCTGCAGAACTGAGCAGATGCTAAATACTTGCAAGTCACATTTATGTATAAGATGGGTAAGTTGATTGTATATAAAATTGCTCTTTGCACTGCATCAAACTAACTGGTCCGACTTATTATATATTTTGGGAGTCGGAGTCGGTCCATTTTATGACGACGACGACTCCTGCAAAATAGGCACCGACTCTGACTCCATAGCCCTGATTAAATAAGATCGCATTGTTTACCTGTGGCTGCATAATGCAATGCACCTCTTTAGGCGCATTACATACACAATATTTGAAAACCCTTTTCCTGCGTTTTGTGAAACCCCCTTTTCGGGTGGCAGGGGCGCCAAAAAAGTTCATTAAGTATACAGACCCAAAATTTTTGAGAAGTTTGTATTTTAACCCATACTGCCAATTTTTTAAAAAGTAGGAAAGTGGGAGATTTGAAGGTACGCGCGTCGAGGTAAAATTTACGTGGCTACGCCCCCTCTTGTTGGCAAGCCACGCCCCCTTGAAAAGCCACACCTACGCCACCTAACTGTGTTAAGACTATTGATGAAAGTTTTAAATTTAAGGGTTTTTTTGGCTCACCCAGCTTTCCTGGACTGTTGAATACCTATTCAGCATCCGGGGAGCTGGGAAACCCCCCAAACTGTGCCTGAACCTAAAACCCTTTCATTACCAAAAAATATTTCCAACCCTACCGTGATTATACAGTGGTAATACCAATGTACACAGGCTCTCAGAAAACTTAAAAGGGGCTACAGTGCAGTAACATGGGAAGGACTCCCGGAGAACGCCCTGTGACCTTGGGAAATTTTTTTATCTTTCCCTTTTTTCTCCATCCTGTCCAGATGACTTCCCTTCCCCGACCATGACTCTTTTTTTTTAACAAAATTTCCCAAACCCAAACCCTTAAATTCTTTTCCCCCTACCTGTAACCACCTCGAAACAAGCGCTGGGGTGATGGGTGGGAGGTTGGGGTGGTAGGGAAAGGGTTTTATGGGGTGTTTAGGTGGGGTGAAAGGAAAATGCGGAAAATAGTGAAAAGGGTTAAAGGGGTGATATTTGGGGTTGAGAGGACTAGGGGGAAATTTGGATGATTGGGTTTAAAAGGGGTGAATAGGGGAGGAGAGGATTAGGGGTAATAGAGGAGAAGGTTAGGGGTGATAGGTGGAGGGGGGGGACAGGGGGTAATAGTGAAAGGGTTTAAGGGGGTAAAGGGTTGGGGGTTAAGGAAAAAGGGTAATAGTGAGAAGGTTAGGGAGTGATGGGTTGGGAGGTGAAGGACTATGGGGTAAATAGATGAGAAGGTTATGGAGGGGATGGGAAAGAGGTGAGAAGACAAAGGGGGGTAATAATAAAAAGGGGTTAGGGGGTTTATAGGTGGAGGTGAAAAACCCTAGGGGAAAATTTAAGATGAAAGGTTTATGGGGTGATAGGGGGGAGGTGAGAGGACTAGGGGGTAATAATGAAAAGGGTTAAAAGGAGTAAATATGGATTGAAGGACATGGGGTAAAATTTGAAAGGTTATGGGGTTTTATGGGTTTGGGGGTAAAGAGGACTATGGGGGTAATAGATAAAAGGGTTTAGGGGGTGATAGGGAGGAAGGACTGGGGTAATAGATGAAAAGGGGTTATGGGGTGATAGGGGGAAAGGTTTGAGAGGACTAGGGGGTAATAAAATGAAAGGGTTTTTAGGGGGTGATAGGGGTTTTGGAGAGGACTAGGGGGTAATAATGAAAAAGGTTTATGGGTGATAGGGGGGGGGGGTTTAGGGGACTATGGGGTAAAGATAAAGGTTATGGGGTGTTAGGGGAGGGAGAAGACTATGGGAATAGATGAAAAGGGTATGGAGTGATAGGAGGAGGTGAGAGGACTAGGGGGTAATAGTAGAAGGGTTTATGGGGGTGATAGGTGGAGGTGAGAGGACAAAGGGGTAATAGGGGAGAAGGTTATGGGGGGGAAAGGTGGAGGTGAGAGGACTAGGGGGGTAAAAAGATGAAAGGTTGGGGGGTGAAGGTGGAGGTGAAAAGGACTATGGGTAATAGAAAAAGGGGTTTTGGGGGTTGATGGTGGGGGTTTAGAGGAAAGGGGGTAATAATAAAAAGGGGTTTATGGGGTAAAGGTGGGGTAAAGGGGGGAAAGGGGGAAATTAGATAAGAAGGTTTGGGGGTATGGGTGGAGGTGAGAGGACTATGGGGTAATCGGGGGAAGGTTATGGGGTGATGGGGTGGGGGTGAGAGGCCCTAGGGGGTAATGGGATGAAAAGGGTTTAGGGGGTGAAAAGGGGGAGGGGGAGAGGACTAGGGGGTAATAGATGAAAGGTTTTTGGGGGGGAAAAAGGGGAGGTGAGAGGACAGGGGGTAATAGTTTGAAAAAGGTTGGGGGGTTTTAAAAAGGGAGGGAGGGGCCTATTTTAATGTTAAAAGGAAAAAGGGTTTGGATATTGGGGGTTTGGGAGGGCCTAGGGGTATTATTTTGAAGGAAAAAAGGGTTGGAAAGGTTAGGGGGAGAGGACTATGGGGAAAAGGGTTTGGAGAGGTAGGGGGTTTGATAGGTGAATTGAAGGACAATGGGGTAATAGGGGGGGAGAGGTTATGGGGGTTTTGAATTTTGTGGGGCACGGGATGCATAAAACAATGGGGGGGAGGGGAAAGGGAGAGAAAGGGGGACAGAGCCAGCTTCCCGTCTCTTTGGGGGAGCATAGGACCACCCCCCTGGAGTTTGTGCGGGCCCCGGGCACTCCCCAAATCATATTGGCAGGTTGAACTCCGTCCCCTGCACCCCCAGAAGTTCAGTTTGGGGGAAAAGATTTTCGGGGGGATGCGGGAGTGGGGGTTTAGTATTGCCCTTTTATTTTTTTTTATTTTAATGTTCTTAAATTCATACGGGTTTTCCCCCTTTTTGGGGACTATGTCGGTTTCCCTTTGGGATTATTTGGACCAATTTGGGTTTGATTTTTTAATAAAATGGGAAAGAGGGCTGATGAAAAAAAAAAAGACCCCAATTGATCCACTAGCCCAAACGGAATCCAACTTACTCCAAAGGGGAAACCTGTATAAAACAAACAACACCCATACACATGGGCCCCGGATCCCTTTTTCAGAAATCCAGGAAAGCGGGTGAAACCCATCCCCCCACATGAAACCCTCCAGCTTTCCCAAATGTTGGGAATACTGGGGCCACCTTGGGGGATGGAGGGGTCACCCAGCTTTTCCCGGAAGCGAATAGATTTTTGCCATGGGCCCAATCCCAAAGTCTTTTCCCGGGCGGTCCTGTCCCAGCCCTCTGCACCCCCAAAAGACAGACCGAAAGGGGGCAGGAGACAGGAGCTAGGGACGGGGAAAAAAGGGGGGGCAACTCCTCCCCCTGCGGTCTGTATCCACCCTCCCGCGGGCCCCCCCAAAAAGACCCATCGCTGGAGACAGGGAGCAAGGGCAAACTTTTTACCCCTTGGGGCCTATCTGCTGCCCTTTGAAAACCCCCCAGAGACAAAACCGCGGGAGAAGGAAAAGGGGACAGAAAAAAAGTGGAAAAACCCCTACCCCCTTGCACATTCAAACCCCCCCCCTCCCCCACACACGCAATACACACACTACCCCTCCCCCCAGACCAAACAAAACAAAAACAAAACACACACACTGAAATACACAAACACACCCCCTCGCACGCACACTGAAATACACACACCCCCCCTCGCACGAAACCTGAAAAAACCCCCAAAACCCCTTTCGAAAGGGAAAAACTGAAATACACACACACCCCTCGCACGCACACTGAAATACACACACACCCCTCGCACGCACACTGAAATACACACACACCCCTCGCACGCACACTGAAATACACACACACCCATCGCACGTACACTGCAATACATACACATACCCCTCCCCCACAGACTCAAACACACACACACTGAAATACACAAACACACCCCTCACTTACACTGAAATACACACACACCCCTCGCACGCATAATGAAATACACACACACCCCACGCACGCACACTGAAATACCCCACACACCCCTGGGCCACGCCCAGAAATACACACACACCCCCCCCAAAACACACTGCAATACATACACATACCCCTCCCCCACAGACTCAAACAACACAAAACCAAAACCTTAAATCCCACAAACACCCCTCGCACGCAAAAATGAAATACACACACCCCCCCTCGCACCACACTGAAATAAACAAACCCCCCCTCCACGCACACTGAAAAAACCCCACACCCCCTCGAAAACCGCACCCGAAATACACACACACCCCTGGGGGGGGGGCAGGGGGCACACTAAAATTTACACACAAAAACCCCTCGCACCACCCTAAAAATACACACACACCCCCCCTCCGCCCCCCACTGAAATACACACCCACCCCCCACGCCCACTGAAATACACACACACCCCATCGCACGTACACTGAAATACACACACCACCCCCCTCCCACCCCCACTGCAATACTAAACTTTACCCCTCCCCCACAGACTCAAACAAACCACACACGGGAAAATTTACACAAAAAACACCCCTCACTTACACTGAAATACACACAACACCCCTCATTTACCGAAATCCCACACACCCCCCCTCGCACGCACACGGAAAAACACACACACCCCTCGCACGCACACTAAAATACACACACACCCATCGAACGTAAACTGAAAACACACACCCCCCCTCCCACCCCAACACTGCAATCCATACACAAACCCCTCCCCCACAGCCCTCAAACCACACACACACAAAACACTGAAAAAACACAAAACAAAAACCCCGTTTCATTTTACACTGAAATACACCCACCCCCCTCGCCCCCGGCATAAGAAAAACCACACACCCCTCGCACGCACCCAGAAATACACACACACCCCCCCCCCGAAACCCCACACTGAAATACACACACACCCCTCGCACGCACACTGAAATACACACACACCCCTCCCACACACACTGCAATACACACACATACCCCTCCCCCACAGACTCAAACACACACACAAACACACACACTGAAATACACAAACAAAACCCCCCCTCGCACGCAAAAACTAAATACACCCAAAACCCCCGCACCCACACTGAAATACACACACCACGCACGCACACTGAAATCCCACCCACCCCCCCCCACACACACTGCAATACAAAACAAAATACCCCCCCCCCCCCCACAACTCAAACACACACCCCAAACACACACACGGGAAAACCCCAAACAAAAACCCCTTTCCAAACGCACCAAAAAAACACACCACCCCTCGCACGCCCCAACTGAAATACACCCCACACCCCTCAAACCCCCGCACACTAAAATTAAAACACACACCCCTCCCCACGAAACACTGAAATACAAAACACACCCCCTCCACCACACTGAAATACACACAAAAACCCATCGCACGTACACTGAAATACACACACACCCATCGCCCCTTTACACTGAAAAAAACACACACCCTCGAAAGTACACTGCAATACAAAAACACATACCCCTCCCCCAAAGACTAAAACACACACAACCTGAAATACACAAACACACCCCCACTTCCCACTAAAATACACACACACCCCCTCGCCCCCATAATGAAATACACACACACCCCTCGCAACCACATAAAATTTAAAACACACCCCCCCGCACGCACACTAAAATTTACACACACACCCCCCCACACACCGCAATACATACACCATACCCCTCCCCCCCCGACCCCAAAACACACACACACGAAATCCACAAACACACCCCTCACTTACACTGAAATACACCCCACCCCCCACGCAAAAGAAATACCCCCACAAAAACCCCCCCCAAACCCCCACACAAAAAATACACACAACCCCCCCCCGCACGCACCCCAAAAATACACACACACCCCCGCCGCACACTGAAATACACACACACCCCCCCCGCCCCGCACATTTGAAATACACACAAAAACCTCCCCCGCACCCACAAAGAAA
Source organism: Phyllomedusa bahiana (assembly GCA_025379985.1). Taxonomy (NCBI): domain Eukaryota; kingdom Metazoa; phylum Chordata; class Amphibia; order Anura; family Hylidae; genus Phyllomedusa; species Phyllomedusa bahiana. The sequence goes on along the minus strand of JAODAL010003819.1, from coordinate 127,931 downwards.
TACACACACACCCCCCTCGCACGCACACTAAAATACACACACCCCCCTCGCACCCACACTAAAATTTCAAAACACCCCCCTCGAAACGCCCCACTTAAATACACCACACCCCCCTTTCGACCCCCACTGAAATACACACACACCCATCGCACGTACACTGAAATACACACACACCCCTCCCACACACACTGCAATACATACACATACCCCTCCCCCACAGACTCAAACACACACACACACTGAAATACACAAACACACCCCTCACTTACACTGAAATACACACACACCCCTCACTTACACTGAAATACACACACACACCCCTGGGCACGCAAAAAACTGAAATACACACCCACCCCTCGCACGCACACTAAAATACACACACCCCCCTCGCACGCACACTGAAATACACACACACCCCCCCGCCCCGCACACCGAAAAAACACACACCCCCCTCCACCCCACACTGAAATACCCCACCCCCCATCGCCCCGGAACCTAAAATACACACAAACCCCCGAAACCACACTGAAAAACACACACACCCTTTCCGCACCCGAAACACTGAAATAAAACACACACCCCCTTCCCACCCCACCCCTGCAATAAACATTTACCCATAAAAACCCCCCCCCCCCGAACCAAACACCACACACACACATTTAAAATACACAAACACACCGCTCCCTTACCCCCTAAAATACACACACCCCCCCTCGCACCAAAAGAAATAAAACACAACCACCCCCCGCACCACACTGAAATACACACACCCCCCTCGCACGCACACCCTTGAAATACACACACACCCCTCCCCCGCCCACTGAAATACACACACCCCCCCCCCCCACACACACCAAACACCCCACATACCCCTCCCCCCCCAGACTAAAACCCAAAACACACACACACACACTGAAATACACAAACACACCCCTCGCACGCACACTGAAATACACACACACCCCTCGCACGCACACTGAAATACACACACACTGAAATACACACACCCATCCCCCATACAAACACTGAAGCATGCACAACCATCTCCCGCTCACACACTCTGCTACACTCCTCCCCTCACACACACTGAAGCATGCACAGTCCTCCCCTCACACACACTGAAGCATGCACACACCTCCCCTCACACACACTGAAGAAGCACACCCCCCCCTCCACACATTTAAAGGGCTTTGCACACTCCTCCCCCACACACACTGAAGCATGCACACTTTCCTCCCCTCAAAACACACTTAAGCATGAAACACCCTCCCCTCACACACACTGAAGTTTGCAAAATCCTCCCCCACAACAAAAAACGGGAAGCATGAAACACTCCTTTCCCCTCACACACACTGAATATGCACACCTCCTCCCCTCAAAAAACACTGAAGAAAGCCACCCCTCCCCTCACACACACTGAACCATGCACACCCCTCCCCCACCCACACACTGTCACAGTCCTCCCCTCACACACACTAAAAGCATCAAAACCCCTCCCCTCACAAAACACTGAAGCAGCAAAACCCCCCCTCACACCCCACTGACGCATCACACTCCTCCCCTCAAAACACACAAAGCTCCCACAGTCCTCCCCTCACACACCCTGAAGCATGCACACTCCTCCCCTCACACACACAAGCTTTCACCTCCTCCCCCAACACACACTTCCAAACCCACCCCCCCGGGGCCCCGGGCCCCCCCACTGAAGCATGCACCCCTCCTCCCCTCACACCCCCCCCTGAACATGCACACCCCTTTCCCCTCAACAAACGAAATGAAACACTCCCCCCCTCACACACACTAAGCATGCACCGTCCTCCCCTCACACCACTCTGCCCACCCACCCCCCCCCGGCGCACACTAAGCATGCACACCCCCTCCCCTCACAAAACCACTGAAGCATGCCACCCCTTTCCCCCACCACACTGAACATGCACACCCCCTCCCCTCACACACACGAAGCATGCACACTCCTCCCCCCAAAACACCCCATTTAAGCTTTCCCACACTCCTCCCCTCACACACACTGAAGCATGCACACTCCTCCCCTCACACACCCTGAAGCATGCCCCCTTCCCCCTGGGGGGACCAAAACTAAAGAAATGCACGTTTTCCCTCCCCTCACACACACTGAATAAAGGCCGCTCCCCCCTAAAACACACACTGAAGCAGGGCACCCCTCCTCCCCTCAAACACTCTGAAGCTTTCACCCCCCCCCCCTCACACCCCCAACCTGAAGCATGCCATTTCCCCCCTCACAAAAAACCCACGAAGCATGCACACCCTCCCCTCACACACACTAAAGGGCTTTCACCCCCTCCTCCCCTCACACCCCCCACTGAATCTTTAAACGCTCCTCCCCTCACAAACCGGAACATGCACACCCCTCCCCTCACACACCCCCGACGCATGCACCCTCCTCCCCTCAAACACACTGAAGCATGACCCCTCCTCCCCTCACAAAACACGAATCATCACGCCCCTTTCCCCCCCTCAAAACCACACTAAAACCTGCACACTTCCCACCCCTCACACACACGAAGCATGCACTGCTCCCCCCTCACACACACTCGCCACCCACCCCCCGGCGCATACTCACCTTTCTTGCTGCTTTTTTCCAAATTTGCTACTCGAAAGGGGGCCCGGACCCCTCTGGGGAGTCCCGCTAAGCCCCCCCCCCCCCTTTCCCCCCAGTAGTTTGGGGGCCCATGCTCAAGTACTTCCTATGAACCCACACAGCATTCCCCGGGCCGCGGCCAAGGGAGGGTTTGCCCCTCGGGGGGCGTCAGGAACCCCCCCCTTTGAACCCTCCTTACACATAAAACCCCCCGGCAGCCCCTTCCCCCTGGGGGAGGTTGAGAAACCCCCCCAAGTGGGGGGCGGGGGGGGGCGGGACAGGGGCCCTTATTAGCGGGAGTGACCCCCCAAAAACGGGGGGGTTTGGCAACTATCCCTTTAAAACCCATAGTTCCAACTTTTGAAATTGGAAAAGTGGGAATTGAAAAGGCCGCGGAATTTAAAATTTTTTGGCGTGACCACGCCCATCTTTTTTGGGAAACCCACCCCCCTTAAAAAAGCCACACCCCCCCCCTTCCACCAAAGCATAACAGCTCGGGAAAAGAAACCCCCGGGTAGTGCCCTTATAGCCAGGTAGTAGCCCCTTTTACCAGGTGGGCCCCCTTATAGCCAGGTAGTGCCCCCTAATAGCCGGTAGATGCCCCTTTACCCCGGGTGACGCCCCTTTATAGTCGGGTAGTCCCCCTTATACCATTATGCCCTCAATATGGGTATTTCCCCCTAACCCCAGTACCCCCCCCTATCCCAGGTAAGCCCTCCCCCCTGTAGCCGGGGATCCCCCCTTTTAAGCCAGGTAGTCCCCCCTTTGTAGCCAGGTAGTGCCCATTACCAGGTAGTCCCCCATTAGCCAGGTAAGCCCCAAAAAATATTTAAATAAAAAAAAATAAAAAAAACTACTCACCTCACCGGGCCCCGCAACGCTCCACCCCCCGACGATCTCCTCAGCATCGCAGGATGAGTGAGTACATCCCTGCATCACGCCCCCTGCAACGCTGACGCTGACCTCCTGCCTCCTCCCTGTACGGCAGCTGCACACAGCGTGCAGCTGCTGACTGACTGTGCGGCTGTGGCCACACAAGTCAGTGAGACTCGCCGTCAGGGGCGTTGCTAGGGTCCTAAAACATCCAGGGCTCGGGCCCTTTGTGTTTTTCACGCCTCTTTTTGGAACTGGGGAATTTTTTTTTTAAAGGGAAAAAACCTTCTTTCCCTGTCATAATTTTCTGCACACCCAACAGTCCCGTCCCTCCTCAGCAGTCACTGACAGTAAAATCACCAATGACAAATTTACTTTTTCAGAAATTCCCCTTCATAGCAATACCCCCCAAAAAGCACCCAAAAAAAAAACACCCATACAGGGGGCAAAAACTACAAAAGTGATTGTGACAAAACCCCCCTACAAAACCCAAAACCCAAAACGATTACACTTAAGGGTCAAATAATTCTGCCCAAACCCGACCGAACCCCGGGCCCCCACATGTACATCAGCTGTACACAGGCTCTGATTACAAAACCCCCAAACCCCATCCCAAGGTGACCATATGTGGTAGATACTAGTTGATGAGAACTCGGGCAGACAAATAAAAATTAACACTGCTTTTTAACATTTGGGTGACTCACGGGAGACGGTCTTTTCTAAAACACGTCTTTCCCCTTTTCCCTTTCTTCCCCCCCCCGGGTTTTCACCCCTTTCATCTGATTGCCCCCGGGCCCAAGACTCGCCCCTGGGGAATTTGGACACAAAATATCTTAGAACCCCAAAACTTTTCCCAAAGCAACCCCTTTAATTTTAGGTATAAATCCCCTCATTTTTGGGAATATGGGGGCACGGAAGAAAAGTATATGGTCCACGGGCAGGTATAGGGGGCCACGGGCATTTATGGGGGCCCAAAAGCCCCAGGTAAAAAGGGGGCCCCCGGCAGTATATAGGGGCACTGGGGGCAGGAAATAGGGAACAAAGTCAGTAAAAAGGGGGCATTTAAAAACAGTATATAGGGCACGAGGCAGGTAAAAGGGGGGCCCAACAGGCGGGTAAAAGGGGGGCACAGCAGGTAATAGGGCAACGGGCGGGTATATAGGGCCACGGCGGGGAATAGGGGGGGCCACAGGCAGGGATATGGGGGCACAGGCGGGTATGGGGGGGCACAGGCAGTATAGGGGGCCCCACAGGCAGGTATAAAAGGGCACATCAGCAAAATTGGGGCCACAGGCAGCTTAAAAGGGGCACAGGCAGTATATAGGGGGCCACAAAAGGGGAAATAGGGGGCCACGGGCACCCTATGGGGTCACAGGCAGGGATTGGGGGCCACGGAGGCATTATAGGGGGGGCAACAAAGCGGGGAAAGGGGGGGGCCCCCACAGGCAGGCATTAAAAGGGGCAAAGGCGGGGAATTTTGGGGCCCCCAGGCAGGCGTAGAAGCACGGGCAAGTATATAGGGCCACACGGGCAGTAATGGGGCACGGAGCAGGAAAAACCGCAAAAAAAAAAAACAACTTTAAATACTCACCTTAACCCCCCCCGGGGGAACCGCTCCGCCCCTTTTTCACCCCGCGCTCCCCCCGGCATTTTTCCTTTTTGGGCGCACGCCTATGACGCCCTTTGGCCCTAGGAAGGCACGCGCGATGACGTGATGAAACGCGACGCTCCCCGGCTAAAGGCGCAGGGGGGCCTTGGGCGGGTCCCCCACGCTGTGAGGACCCGCAGGCCCGCGGTGGGACCTGGGGGTTCCGACACTTTCTGGGGGGCAGGGAGCGCTCCCTCTGCCCCGCAAAAAACCCCTCACTGTTTTGTGCGTCCAGGGGAAACGCCCCCCCTTGCAGCTAAAGGGAGCCGTCGGTGCCCCGGGGCCCAGCGCAGAGCCTGGAGCCCAGGAGACCCGGGGCCACAGGGGGTTTTTAAATTCGGGGCCCCGGCCCCGAAAAAAAAACAGCCTAGCGACGCCCCGGTCGCCGAAATTTAAAGAACCCCCGCTGCCGCTGGCGGGGGGAGGTTTCGCCAAATCTGCCGGGGTGGGGGGGGGATACCCCCCCCCCAAAAAAGGGGGAAAATTTGGGGCATGAAAGGGTTTTACACTGATTAAATTCCCAAAAAACTCTGGGGTTTGACCCAAATTTTTTCGGACATTTTCGCCCATATGTCCCCTTTCCCTAAACTTCGGGAGGGTATTTTAAAAACCCGGTTTGGCAAAGGGTATTTTCCCACGCGGTGTTTTGACCCCTTTTGGAACATACTCTTTTAGAAGTTTTTGGGCCCGGGAAAATTGGGAACCCAAAATGGCCCCCAAACACGCATCTAATAAATAGGGGTGGAGTTTTTACATTGTTTTTTAATATGAAACACACATCGGGGGTTCAAAAACGAGTTGGGCCCCGATCCGTGTGCCCATTGCGTCTTTGATCCTTTCCCAAGAATTTTCATTTCGATTCTTGGCCCTAAAGACGCAGCAGGACCCCCTATAATAAACTATGGGGTTGCGACCCTGGCGGGCGGCCAAAAAGGGCATCCAAACACCACCCCTGGATAAAATTATAGTAAGTGAAAATTTTTTTAGGTTTATGCTAAACGGAAATTGAAAAATACCATCAAATTCTGTTTAGGGAATCCCCCAAGAAATTTTAACAATCGGTTTGATTTTTTTAAAAGCTTTTTTTTTTTTGAAAGGGATTTTGCCTTTTGGGTTTTTCGCCGGCCTTTTAAACTTTAAAACGGTTTTATAAACATTTCTAAAATTTTTTGGGAAATCCCCCTTTCAAAAATCCGGGCTGTTTTAAAAAACCCGTTTGGGAATTTTCTATTGAGGTTGCAAACACTGGGGGCCCCCATTTTGGGCCCCCCCGGGCATTAGCCGGGGAAACGTCGTTTTTCCCAAAACAGGGGCGGGCACCCCCCAATTTTAGGGGCACTCCCGAAAACCGGGGCCGCAGTTTTATACTGGCGGGCAGCCGCTTTGTTCAGCTCAGGAAAACTACAGCAAAGTAAACAAACAAAAAAAAAACCTCGGCCTCTGGCCACTCCCTAAAACATGAAATAGAGACCCCCTACTGTGGTTTTGAACCTACCTTCCACAAAATACAAACAATTACCATTCCACTTTTTCCCGGCTTCTCCAAGCCTCTGGGGGGCCAGAGCCTCTCCCAGCTCCCCCTGCTCCACTCTCGGGTAGCGGCCATGCCACCCTACAACTGCGGCTAAGGATTTTTATAGCCATCCAGGAACGGCCCAAAAACCTGGCCTGGAACGGGGGGGCCTCCCCCCCAACATTAGACCTTCCCGAAAGGCAACCTTCACTACCCATAGCAGCCTACCAATCCCTGTGTCAGTAACCGGGGTTACTGACGCTAAAGGGTTTTTCCTTCCCCCCCCGAAGCCCGGACTTCGGTGCCAAGTGTGCAGCAGGGGGTCCTGCTTTTACGCCCCCTAGCGGCAGAACCCTGCGACTGCCCCAAAGTTGCTCGCCACAAGTTAATGTCAGATTTTTTTTGGATTCTAAAAAACTGAAAAAACCCTTAAAAAAAACTGCAGTAAACCATGCCCGTCACTAGCCTTCATGGGCCGGCTGAAAACCCACCGCCAAATTGCTTAAAAAGAAATTAGATTGTACAATACCGGTCGGATTCTATAAAAGATTCCGACAGTATTTTACAATTGAGTCCTAGTTCATCTGTTTTGTATTAATGGGGTCTTTAATTTCGTAACTTTGGGGTCAGGTGGTTTTGCCAAATAAAAAGGCGTTTGGGCCAACTGACTTCATGATTTGCATTTCATGTTCTATGACAACTTCAGGATAAAAGTTTATGGTGATTGATGTAACCTGCTATTTGTCTGTTTCTAGGAAAGATATTTCACTGTAAGAAATGTTCTTTTATTTTGGAAAATTAAAGGGGGGTTTTTATCGTTTTCAAAGACATGTTCAGATTTTGGGGACGTAAAAATAAGCACTTTTGTAATTGGGTTTTTCATTACCTCTGTCCTTTGGTTTTTAAACGATATTGCTTTTTGAAAAAAGTATTCGTTTTCTGTGTTGCCTGTTGCTGGGGCGGGCCCCCTGGTCGATTCCCAGAACCCCCCCGAAATGTGATTGGTGGCTGACTTTCATTCAGCCTTTGGGATCGCCCCTAGACAGGAAAAAGGGAAAAGGAAAAAATGGTGGACCCCGGGCGCACTGGTTTCCGAAACAAGAAAGCTGACACCCTTGAGAAAGGCCGGTATAAACGGCAGGAAACGCGTTGGGTTTTTTCATTGTTTTTTTTGTTTTGGTTTTTAATGTTGCGGGGGTCTTTTACCCCTGCATTTTTTAAAGAATTAAAGACACCCCTATAATTTAAAAAAAAAGTCAGCATCCTTGGGCTTGTTTTGGGAACTCCGTCCCCGGGGCCCCCCAATTTTTTCCTATATCCAACCCAGCGGCCCCTTTTAAGGGTATGGCACCACAAACCCCTGCATGCGCAATGAAGTTGTGCCTCTAAAAATAGGAGCGCAACCTCATAAGTTTAAGCATATTTACCAATCTCAAACACCCCTTGTTTTACAATCTTCACTATTGTGCCCCCCCTTTTTCCCTTTTTTTTCTTTTTCAAACCTAGCAAAATCCCCCGGCCACCCCCCCCTGCCTGTGATTGGCTGTGCACACTCTGTTTTTACTCCCCTCTGGCTTTAAAATTTATATGAAACCCAAAGGTCTTGGCTCTATGTACATCTCAGCTTAGGGAAAAGATCTGGCAAAGACTGCCGTTTTAAAGGGGCTTTTGCCCGAGGTTGTTTCACCTCCTCACAGTCCATCCCTTTAAACGCACTTTTAAAAAGGGCGTCTGTTTCCTCAGCAAAGCAAAACCCCCCCCCTTATAGTCATCATTTGTAGTGTAAAAATAAGGATTCAACATGTTCCCCGCATAACTGCTTGTATAGTGCAGTGCTTACTGTCCACCTGCAAATAAAGGTTTGGAGTTCAATCCCCCTCAGATTTTTTTTTTTTTTTTTTATAAATTGTACACATATGTAAAGATAGAAAAAATATGGTAACACTATAATTTTATAAATACACAAAGTCCCCTATATGTTCCCCCTCCTCCAGTCACACCAAGCACTTCCAAATTTGATAAAAGCATATTTTCTGGGGGGTGAGAATGATAAAGGGGGTTGTATTTTTAAAATATTTTTAGAGATTGACATAATTTTTAGGTCTCTCTACATAATTTTTGAAATTTGGGGGGGGGGGGAAAATACTCTGGAGGGACTAGACCCAAACCCCTTCTTTAAAAGCAATACTCTATATGCCTACCGCTGCCCCAACAGCCCAAGTTTGTTTTAAGCTGACGGGCTTCTCTCAAAGCTGATTTGCTTCTACCCCCATTGTTTTCACTCACATGTCACTGACAGCAAGCAGAGATCTTTACTTGAAGCTAACATTTGTCCTTGTAGTTGAGTAAAGGTCTCTGCCTGTTGTCAGTACACTTTGGGTGAACACCACTTGAAGTTTAAGCTGTTGGCTGTCAGCGTCATTTGTGTGTAAACTAAGAGATATGACAGGTCCTTGCTGGTGTTTGGAGCCTCAAGGCTGCAGACATAAGAAGCATGCAGGAGGCTACAGAGCTGTTATATCCAGACAACCTTCTGCATCCCCTGCTTCATACAAAATGATGTCACAGTTCTTCAGTGAGGAGAGACACGCTTCCTGGGAGGAGAGACACGCCTGCTGACAGGAGAACAGGAATAAAACCCCCACAATTGTGCTGTTTTTGGGAGGCTTTTGTTTTCATGGAGTTCACACGGCGTACTGGGGCGCGTACTGTACGCTCTGCAACACCCCGGGTGTTTTAGAAGGACGCACTGATAGGCGCATACTTCTAAAGCATGGGGGGGGCCAGCTCCATTCACTTCTATTGTCAGCGGCATGTCACTTCTCTCCTCCGGCGTACAATACGTTGGTATTGTACGCCGGGGGAGACGAGGCGTGATTCATAGTTGTCTATGAATGACCGTAATTGCGGTGCGCATTTCGCGCCTATTAGAGCGCAAATTGCTAGCGGCTATGCACCACCGCAATTTACGCCACTTCCAATGATGAATAAATGCCATAAGGGGGGGAGGGGGGCGGGGCCGGGCGCGGCGGGGGGGCCCCGCCCCCGCCCCCAAGACAATGTTGTTTCGGCGCTTCCGCGCCGTAAATAATGTGCATGTCACTTTCCCCCCCCGCGGGGGATTTGCCGAGGGGGAGGAGCGACGGTTTCCCACTTTTCTCTATGAGAGCGTGGATCCCTAATGATTCGAGGGTTTTGGCGGTATTGAAGCGCAAACCCGGGCGGGAATACGGCGATCCGCGGAAAAAAAGCGTGTAAACGAGGCCTTAGAGCGCAAATATGCGGCGACATGCACCCCGCAATTACGCACTTCCAATGATGAATAAAGCCAGCTTGTTCCACCATGCCTGGTGCTCGGATGCCTGCATAAGCTTGCAGGTATATGCAGAAAATACTTGAAAAGGGAATCCAGCACGACCCACTAGGATTTTTTAAGAACATGCAAAAATTTTATTTAATGAACTATTATTAAAAACATAATATAGAAAAAAGGCACCTTGTCAGCGGATAGGAGTAGTACCCAGAATGACACCGGAACTGGTACGCTGACGCGTTTCGGGCTCAATGTATCACGCCCTTACTCATAGCGATGGTTTATGCCAACTAACATATCTGTTATATATACATGCATTGGTATCCTTGATTGTAATTACTTACTCTTAGATTCAATTAAATTTAATTAAATAGAATTGAGACATATGACCGCCCCGCGCTTACCTCAGCTCCGCTCTCGTGGAGTACCGCCAACACTGGCGTTCCGGAACCTGCATTGCGTAGTTCCGGTCATGCGCATCATTGTCTGGTAAGCTACTACTGGCAATGGGAACTACGCATGCGCATTGGCTTCCACATGTCCCAATTCCCGGATATTTCAGTACCTATAACATGAATATTTGTGACAATAAAAACAACCATTTGCCAAACATTAGAGATAATAAGAGCATAATAGATAGAACATATTTTTTTATTTAATAGTAGCACATTTGTTCTTGTTTGATATTTAACCCTTGTGGGGCTGCCGTATTGAGCGTAATGATCCAGTGTGCCTCTCTGTTACGCAATTGGCGCACCGGATCCCCTCCTCTTACGGATTTGGAGATTCTCTCTATTACTTTAACTTTTAAAGTGCTACAATCTGAATTATGCATACGGATGAAGTGTTTTGACAATCCTGATTTATTTCTGTCTGCTGTTGATGAAACATCATTTAGGTGCCACAAAAATCTTGTCTTGATTTTTCTAATGGTACTTCCAATATATTGAGTCTCGCATTCTGTACACCAAGCCTGGTATATTACATATTGCGAACTACAATTGGTAAATTGTTTTATAGGAAATTTTAGTTGCCCTGTACTGTCATAAAATTCTTTTGCGGGGCTGGCATACATACATGTCCGACATTGTCTAAGACCGCACTTAAAAAAGTCCCTACAACTTAGCCACGTAGTTTTTGGTTTAGGGGGTCTATAACAATTAGAAGTTAATAAACTGCCTATTGTCTGTGCTCCGCGCGATACTATTTGATAACCCTCATTCAATATTGAATCTAGCGTGGCATCCTCACAAAGAATGGGAAGATACTTAGTTACAATATTTTTTATGTCTTTGAATTGTATCGTATAGTCCAGTACAAGTGTGGGTACAGTTTTGCGTTGCCTTTGCATCCTATTGTTATTGATTTTTTGTTTTATTAATAGCTGCCCCCTATCCTTGCTTTGTATTTTTTGGGCCGCTTGATTCAATAATTGTTTTGGATATCCTCGTTCTTGCAGTCTCTTGCAGGTTTTTTTTGCCTCAACAGCAAAATCCCCTTGATTGCTACAATTTCTTCTAACTCTCGTTAATTCTCCCATTGGGACTGATTTCTTAGTGGCTTTTGTGTGAAAGCTTTTAAAGTGCAGTATAGTGTTTCCTGCACTGTCTTTGCGATAAGTTTTAGTTGAAATACTTTCATTTGGATACCCTGTTAACATCAAATCCAAAAAAATTATGGTATTTTTATTCCACTCATAGGTAAATACCAAGTTGAAGGGGTTGTTATTCATGTAGGATATCAGGTTAGGTACGGCAGACACATCTCCCTCCCATATCATCAGAAGGTCATCGATGTATCTGCCGTACTACCTGACATCCCCAAGAAATGGATTATCCACATTGAAAACATACATTTCCTCCCACCATGACATTGTTAAATTAGCAAGGGATGGGGAGTATTTTGCCCCCCATAGATACCCCTGACACCTGCAAGTAAAATTTACCATTGAACATAAAGTAATTATGCGACATTAAGAACTGTACTGCATCCAAAATATATTGCTGTAACACTTGTGAATAATTGCTATATTTTCTTAGATGGTGCTTAAGTGCTTCTATTGCAATCCTATGCGGAATGCTTGTGTAGAGGGCCTCTACATCTCCAGCAATCCAGCTATAGGTATCCATCCATGTAATGTTTTGGACAGCAATTAAAACATCTCTAGTGTCTAACAGAAATCCCGGGACACGTTTAACTAATGGTTGGAGTAGGGAATCAACCCACTGGCATAGTTGTTCTGACAGAGAATTAATGCCCGAAACTATGGGCCTCATTAGGGGATTCATGTAGTTTTTGTGAATTTTTGGTATTCCGTACAATACCGGTATGACTGGATGGCTATTTACTATGGAATCCGCTTGTTTTCTACTAATAGTTCCTAACTGGACCCCTTCTTCAACTAGTTGTACTAATGCCTTATTGTATCTATTAGTTGGATCCGTCGCCAGATATTTGTATACTTTGGTATTGGACAACATATTAAACATTGCCTCCTGGTAATTTTTGCGGTTCATGATCACTACCATGCCTCCTTTGTCTGCCATCCTTATTTCTATTTCATCTGATGACATTAGGTGTTTCAAGGCTACTCTCTGTCTAATAGGTAAGTTAAGCATACTCTCCTTTCTTTGATGGTTGATGGATAATAACCTAAGATCCCTCTCCACTAACTGTTGAAAAATGTCCATGGATTTCGTTCTGGACTGTACTGGGTAAAAGTCCCGATTTGTAACAACAAAATTGCTTGCTTGATTAATTACATCCACTCCATTGTCACCCTCTTCAGAATTAAGTTCCTGTAATGTTAGAATGGAGATTTGTTCCTGTAAATTAAGTCCTTGATACTCATTGTGTGCAGGGTTAGTGTCATTATCCATGTCTTGATTGTCAGCCTCCTGCCGAAAATGTTTTTTGCTGGTCAAATTGCGGACAAATTTGTTGATGTCTCTCATGGTGGAAACTAGGTTAAAATAATTTTTGAGTCCAAAATTCAGACCCATGGACAAAATCTCTTCTTCATCCTTCGTTAGTGCAATATTTGAGATGTTATGGACAACAATGGTTTGACTTTCTTTTATTTCTTCTCCTGATGCCTCGTCTTCATTCGCAACATTTCTTTTGCGATGTTTGCGTCCACCTCTGCGTCGTCGTTTTTTGAACGCCTTTGTGACTTGTTTTTATTCTTGTTTTTGTAACCGGATCCACCAGCTCCCGTATCGCTTTGAGAGGAACAGTCCCGTGATGAATCCTTAGAGGCATCAGTGTTTGATTCAGATGAATCTGAGTCTGTAGACCCGAAGCTGACTTTTTTGTTCTTATTCCTGAATCTGCGGAACCTCTTCTTTAGTATGGACTTCGGTTGTCCAAAATGTGCATGTCTGCGGCCCCAGTCATACACCTGATTTGAAGCGTAGTCTTGGTTATCTCTTTCAAATTTTGATTTTTTTATTTCCATGATGGTGTCTTCTAATTTGGCCACACTATCTTTCATTTTTTGGATTTCCTCCGCATATGTAGGTAAGTCTTGGTATTCCACTATGCTGGATTCTGATTCTTTTATTACTGATGAGATCTGCTGCAGTTTGTCATCTTCGTAAGCGCGGGGCGGTCATATGTCTCAATTCTACTTAATTAAATTTAATTGAATCTAAGAGTAAGTAATTACAATCAAGGATACCAATGCATGTATATATAAGAGATATGTTAATTGGCATAAACCATCGCTATGAGTAAGGGCGTGACATACTGAGCCCGAAACGCGTCAGCGTACCAGTTCCGGTGTCATTCTGGGTACTACTCCTATCCGCTGACAAGGTGCCTTTTTTCTATATTATGTTTTTAATAATAGTTCATTAAATAAAATTTTTGCATGTTCTTAAAAAATCCTAGTGGGTCGTGCTGGATTCCCTTTTCAAGTATACCCCGCAATTACGCCATGTAATATGTGGACGTACCCTAAGTGACGTGTTACCTGTATTCTCCAGGTAAATACAGTTCCAATTATGCCATATATTTGGAGATTTCGTTGTTTTATTTTTTTTAAATAAAACTTTTTTTTAAATTTACGATTCAGCACCATTTTCTGATACCGATAACTTTAAAAAATATTTTTTTTCCTTTTATGGAGCTGTGTATGGCTTCTTTGTTGCAGGCTGAATTCTAGATTTTTTTTATTGGTGTGATTTTGGGATACAGTCAACTCTTTGCGTTTACAGTCAACTCTTTGTGTTTACGTGCGTTTACACGGCAATGACAAAATATCGGCTGGATTATCCGACCGGTATTTTATCTTTTTTTTTTTTGCACGAAAGGAGGACGGCTTTTGTCCGTGGTTTGCGGATTCAAGCCGACCCCTTCCCATCGAACTGTTCTTGTTCAAAACTGTGTGGAAGAATGAACGTGTTCTAAGTTTTTCATTACTCCGGCGGTGTAAAAAAAAAAGTCCGGCAGAAAATCCGTGTAGTGTGAACTACTGCATGGATTTTCTATTTAAGTCAATGTAAAAGGCTAAAGACGTTTTTCAAATCCGAAAATTATCTGTAAATCCGACTGAAAACCCATGAATTTCAGTTTTTTGGGGAGGCAAAGCGACCAAAAAAAACCCCCAAAATTTTAGCTTTACTTAATTTTTATTTTCTATGTCAATCATCGTATGGGATAAATAATGTTATATTTTAATAGATTGGACTTACAGTATATGGCCACGGCAATACCAATTATCTGTCCGCTTTTTTTTTTGTTAGTTTTTTTTAAAACTTGGATCTTAAAGGGGTTGTATCATTTCATTAAATGGTCTTCAGAATAAGGGGACAGTGAAAACAAGCAACTTTGCAATTGGATGTCAGCAAAGCTGTCTTGTTTTCACAGTCTCCCTTATCTTTGTTTTCTGTAAACACTGTTCCCCAGTGCCGGTCAGATTCCTCCTCCTTTCATTTCATTGGCTGACGGCTCTACTAATTTACATTCTGTCCGGCCCCCGGTCCTATTCACGGGAGCGCGCATTCCTGCCTCTCTCACTCAGAATAAGGGGTCGGCAACAATTTCCCTCTATACAGCCAACAGCTCCTCATTGACACTACAGCTGCTTCTACAATCAGAAAACAGCAGAATTGTGCCTCGGTGCCTAATGCTCCTGCGTGTAAACATAGAAGGGAGATGGATCTGTGCTCTAGAGGAGTTCATAGAAGACTGGAGTAAACTGTAACAAACCTCCAGCTGTGAGAGGAGAAAAGATCAGTGCTCTGAGTTCATAGAAGGCTGTCTAGACTGAATGCAGGACTGTGGTATGTAAACAGCTCTTACAAAATAAGACTGCATAGGGAGAGGACAGTGACATGTGGAAGGGGGGGTGTTGAACACACTGACTTGGGAGCCAGCATGAACAGTGAAGGGGGGATGATGTAATTCCCCTTCAGTTAAGAAACACCCAGCTGGGAGGGGAAGAAACGCCCCTGTATTTCAGAAACTGAGAAAATCAAGCTACAAGAGAACAGCCAAACTGATGAAGTGATACATCCCCTTTAAGTTTCCCTAGGGGACTTGACCACTACGGGGTGCAATACCTTGTACAGTATTCTGCAATAACATACAATTATGGCCGTCTTATTACATCCTGCCTCTGTAGAAGTAGAAAGATGGCAGGCCTGAGGACCTTCAATAGGCCCCCAGCATCCACTACTATTATTATTATTATTATTATTATTATTATTATTATTATTTATTTTAGCGCGCCATTGATTCCAGGGCGCTGTACATTCAAGGGGAATTACATACATAACAAGTGTTGAACAAATACAATGGTGACGAAAAAGGACTAGTAACTGATACAGAGAGGAAAGAAGACCCTGCCCGTGAGGGCTTACAATCTACAAGGAAGAAGGGGAGAGACAGAAGGTGTGGGGCGGACATGTTTGTGGCTGGTGTACTGTGTGGGGTTAGTGTAGGTTATAGGCTATCCTGAAGAGATGGGTTTTCAGGTTGCTTTTGAAACTGGTGAAATTTGGGGAGAGTCTGATGTTTTGGGTTAAGGAGTTCCAGTGAATGGGTGAAGCACGAGTGAAGTCTTGGAGACGGTTGTGTGAGGAGCTGATGAGAGGGCAGCAGAGGAGAAGGTCCTGTGAGGAGCGGAGATTGCGTGAGGGGAGGTATCTGGAAATTAGGGCAGAGATGTGTGGAGGGGAGAGGTTATGGAGAGCCTTGTAGGTCAGGGTTAGTAACTTGAAATTAATTCGCTGGGCAATGGGAGCCAGTGCAGGGATTGGTAGAGGGGAGAGAGAGGAGTAGCGAGGAGAGAGGTGGATAAGACGGGCAGCAGAGTTGAGGATGGTTTGAAGGGGAGCGCGAGTGCTGGATGGGAGGCCACAGAGAAGGATGTTGCAGTAGTCTAGGCGGGAGATGACGAGGGCGTGGACTAGTGTTTTTGTAGTGTCAATGGTGAGGAATGGGCGGATGCGTGAAATATTTTTCAGGTGGAGGTAATAGGCAGAGGTGAGGGCTTGGATGTGCGGTTTGAAGGATAAAGGAGTCAAAGGTTATCCCGAGGCAGCGGACTTGTGGAGCCGGTGAGAGTGTAGAGCCATTAACAGTGATAGAGAGATCAGGTGGAGGGATGGAGTGGGACGGTGGAAAGATGATGAGTTCGGTTTTATCCACATTTCGTTTTAAGAGAAGAAGGAGGATATGGACGATAGGCAGTCTGGGATCCGGAAGAGAAGAGGGTTAATATCAGGACCGGAGATATAAAGCTGGGTGTCGTCCGCATACAGGTGGTAGTAAAAGCCATGTGAGGCTATGATCTGACCCAGACCAATAGTGTAGATAGAAAAGAGTAGTGGGCCCAGGACTGACCCTTGGGGGACACCAACAGAGAGAGGCCGGGGGGAGGAGGTGGAGCGAGAATGAGAGACACTGAATGTCCGATCAGTGAGGTACGAGGAGATACAGGAAAGGGCTAAGTCCATGATGCCGAGGGAGGAGAGGATTTGTAGGAGGAGGGAATGGTCGACAGTGTCAAAGGCAGAGGACAGGTCTAGGAGGAGAAGCACAGAGTAGGGGTGTGAGGCTTTGGCAGTTACTAGGTCGTTGGTGACCTTGGTTAGGGCGGTTTCTGAAGAGTGGTTGGGTCAGAAGCCTGATTGCAGCGGGTCAAGGAGAGAGTTGGAGGAGAGGTGGGAGGACAGTTGAAGGTAGACATGCTGTTCCAGGAGTTTGGATGCAAAAGGAAGCAGTGAGATGGGACGATAGTTGGACAGTGAGGAGGGGTCGAGAGATGGTTTCTTTAGGATGGGGGTGATGGTCGCATGTTTAAATGAGGAAGGGAAGATGCCAGAGGTTAATGATAGATTGAAAAGGTGGGTGAGGGCTGGGAAGATAACAGTGCTGAGGTCTGGGATGAGGTAGGATGGCAGTGGGTCAAGGTTACAGGTAGTGAGGTTGGATTTGGACACTAGAGAGGAAAGGTTATCGTGATTAATGGTGGGAAAGCAGGTTACGGAACTGTTCACTGCGGACTGTGTCAGGGTAAGGGTGGGAGGTGGAGGTATAGCGGTGGGTAGTGGGGACTGTGGGGTGAAGCTTTCTCTGATGAGGTTGACCCTGCATTATAGGAAGCGGGGCGTTGAGCAGCAGAACAAATCACCATGCCATTTGGTAACCAGTTAGATGCTGCAGTCGCTAGTAGTTGTTGTCCATGGGAGCTAATAGCCGGCCCCATACTCCCTTACCGAAATCATGACATAGAGTTACATCATATGTCCATAGCCTCCCCCAGGTATAGGAGGGCTCAGCAATCGATTTTGCTCCATACTCCCAATCCAGCATCATGCTGTACAATAACATTTATCAGTAGGTGTTGAAAAAGTTGTCTCAAATGAGCCAACTTCATACCTTGTTGGTACTGGCTGTTTATTACAGGTGAGGCCCACCATCAGCGGTCACAGCCACCTCAATGCCATGGCCAGTGTAACCACAGCAGCTAACATCCAAGTCATAAGATAGGGGTCACAACACGAACAAGGGGTGCTGACTGCTGGGCATAGCATGAACTGCCATCTTAGTCCTTTGGTTACAAGGTGTAATAGAAATGCAGTTTTTGAGCACTAGCCTGCAATAAATTAGTATTGCAGTAAAGTGCCCCCTAACATAGAAATATTCTAGGGGGAGTAAAAAAAATGTAAAGAAACAAGTAAAAAATGTCAAATAAAAATGTATTTTATGTATGTGTGTTGGGTGTATGTATATATATATATATATATATATATAATATTTAATATATATATATATATATATATATATATATAACATGTATATAACTTTAGGGGTGTAGATTCCACTCCTTCCGATAAAGGCACCTGTATAGATAAAAAGCCAGTAGCTGATATGACTCTATCTTCTTGTAGGGTAACCACTTTCTTGGATATTATTATACATATTCTTCCGTTAAGGATACCTTCAATTTCACAAGTGCAGAGAAACGTGTCTGGATACAGTAAGAGATATATCTAAAAGTTTTGTGTGTATATATTTCCATTCCAAGGCATATGGGCCAGTGGGGCGCCCTTCTCGGGGTAGATCCTCTCCTGTTAAGTATGGCATAACAGGGATATAATATAATATACTTCTCATTACACTGGGAAACACTCATTTTGGTGCCTTAAAAGTTGGAACCAGTTTGTCCTCTCTCATTTGTCCTCTCATGATACACTTGCACCACAGCAGCCTCTAATAGGTCACAAACTGCATAGTATCAGTAAAACTGCCACCCTGCACCCAAAAGCCAACAATTATCCAACACTGACAAATTGCCCCTTTTACCCATGACAGCAAAGTGGGATACATGTGACACCTTATATACAGTTGAAACCAGATGTTTACATACAGTATATTTAAAGCCCCATCTGCAGGTTGTTCTCACTATCTGACATGAAATCAGAATAAATCTTCCCTGTTTTAAGTCAATTAGGAACCAAAATTATTTATATTTGCCAAATGCAGAATGAGAGAGATTTTTAAGGCATTTTTATTACTTTCTGCAAAGTCAGAAGTTTCCATACACTGGGATTACTGCGCCTTTACACAATTTGGGACCGCCCATATGATGAGGTCAGGTCTTTGGAAGCTTCTGATAGGTTTATTGGCAACATCTGCATTAATTAAAGACACAGCTGTAGATGTTTTTTAATTCACACCAGAAACACACTGCTTCTGTCTGTAACATCATGGGAAAGTCTAAAGAAATCAGTCAAGATATCAGGAAGAGATTGTGGACTTGCACAGTTTGGATCATCCTTGGGTGCAATTTCCAGATACCTGAAGGTGCCTTGTTCATCTGTACAAACAATTATACGCAAGTACAAACAAGATGGGAATGTCCAGCCATCATACCGCTTAGGAAGGAGACAGGTTCTGTGTCTCAGAGAAGACCATGCTTTGGTCCGACATGTGCATATCAACCCCAGAATAAAAGAGCTTGTGCTGGCGAAAACTGGTAAGATTGTGTCATTATCCACAGTGAAACGAGTACTGTATGAACATGGGCTGAAAGGCCGCTCTGCCAGGAAGAAGCCATTTCTCCAAAAGAAACTTATAAAAGCCAGATTAATGTTTGCAAATGCACAGGAACAAAGACCTACATTTTTGGAGAGATGTCCTGTGTTCTGAGGAAACTAAAATTTAACTGTTTTTCCATAATGACGATCATTATGTTTGGAGGAAAAAGGGAGAAGCTAGGAAGCCTAAGAATACCATCCCAACTGTGAAACACGGGGGTGGCAGCATCATGTTGTGGGGTTGTTTAGCTGCAGGAGGGACTGGTGCACTTCACAAAATACATGGCATCATGAGGAAAGAAGATTATGTGGCAATACTGAGGGGACATCTCAACACATTAGCCAGGAAGTTAAAGCTTGGGCGGAATGGGTCTTCCAAATGGACAATGACCAGAAGCTACTGCCAAATTGACTACAAAGTGGCTTAAGGAGAACCGAGTCAATGTTTTGGAGTGGCCATCACAAAGCCCTGATCTCAATCCTATTGAAAATTTATGGGCAAAGCTGGATCCAAAACATTTGACCCAAGTCCTGCAGTTTAAGGGCAAAGCTACCAAATATTAATGAAATGAATTAAAACATCTGACTTTGCAGAAAGTAATAAAAATGCCTTAAAAATTCTCTCTCTCATTATTCTGCATTTGGCAAATATAAGTAATTTTGGTTCCTAATTGACCTAAAACGGGAAAGGTTTATTCTGATTTCATGTCGGATAGTGAGAAAAACCTGCAGATTGGGCTTTTTATATAGTGGATGGAAACCTCTGGTTTCACCTATATATAAGGTGTGATAGGCCGTCACACACATCGCACGTTGCTCTCTTGGGTAAAAGGCACCAACATGAGTGTTCCCCAGTGTAATCAGAAGTATATTATATTATACCCTGCCTAATGGCAGAGGACCTGCCCTGAGAAGGGCGCCCCACTAGCCCCTAATGCCTTGGAGAAAAACATGGAGATGGGGTTTTTATATAGTGGATGGAAACCTCTGGTTTCAACTGTACCTACCAAGCTAGTGCACCACATGTGTCTTCCCTCATGAGCTAAAGCGCTGGTCATAACAAAATGACTTGACTCTGTATTCTGTATATCATTATACGTTTGAACACTTTTAACACTTATTTATCAGGGAGTCCCATTACAGTGGGACATTTTTTTTTTAGTGGAGTTTCCCTTTAAGTGAATACAGTGCGTCCTTTCTCAGAGGCAATTTACTTCCACTGATTACATTTGATCTCTTGCCCTGTCCACAATATCACAAGACTGGTAGATAAATTAGAGAAGTAAACTGGAAACAGTGAGTCTGTGCCGACAAGTCAATTACAGAGCTTTCTCTGTATAAAAGTGGCCGCAATACAGTCATTCAGAAGTGAAGGCTTCAGCAGTGACCTTGAATCGTGTGTACTCGACAAGACCAAGATTGCGGCGATGGGCTCCCGGTGTCAGAGGAACCCTGGCCATGATGAATGCCGGCTGCAGACTCCTCCGAATACAAAATAGTTTACATTCAACACATTCGACGAGTATCAAAAGAAGGCCGCTGCCGGCAGATATATCACTTATCTCAGCCGATATGATGGAGAGATGGAGAGCGTCGACCAGGGACATACTAATGCCAACTCTACAAAAGCACATGCAGGTCAGGAGAAGCTGAGAGGGGCAGGACGCCTGGAAACCAAGGCGAAGACAACCAAAAACAAGGAAAGACAAGCAAAAGTTTTAATACAAATATTCTGCAGAAGAAAAACCGGTGTCAGCCATAAACTCCCAATACGAGGGGAGTTCGTTAACTCCTTAAAGGGGTTGTATCATTACATGAAATGGCCTTCGGAATAAGGGGACAGTGAAAACAAGCACCTTTGCAATTGGATGTCATTTGCAAAGCTGTCTTGTTTTCTCAGTTTCCCTTATCTTCGTTTTCTGTAAACACTGTTCCCCAGTGACAGTCGGATCCCACCTCCTTGGATTTCATTGGCTGACGGCTCTACTAATTTACATTCTATCTGGCCCCCCGGTCGTATTCACAGGAGCACGCATTACTGCCTCTCTCATTCAGAATAAGGGGCCGGCAACATTTCACTCTGCACAGCCAGCAGCTCCACAGTAACACTGCAGCTGCTTCTACAATCAGAAAACAGCAGAATTGAGCCCGGTGCCTAATGCTCCTGCGTGTAAACCTAGAAAGGAGACAGATCTGTGCTGCTCTGGATGAGTTCATAGACTGGATTCAACTGTAACAAACCTCCAGCTTGAGAGGAGAAGAGATCAGTTCTCTGAGTTCATAGAAGACTGTCTAGTCTGAATGCAGGGCTGTGGTATGTAAACAGCTCTTACCAAATAAGACAGCATAGGGAGCGGAACGACACAGTGACAGAGAGGGGGAGGGAGAGCACACTGACTCGGGAGCGAGCATGAACAGTGAAGGGGGGATGATGTCATCCCCCTTCAGTTAAGAAACCGTTAAGAAACACCCAGCTGGGAGGGGAAAAAACACCCCTGGATTTCAGGAACTGAGAAAATGAAGCTACAAGAAAACAGCCGAACTGATAAAGCCATACATCCCCTTTAACGACCGCCCACCGTCTTGTGACGACGGCTGGTGCAGGTCGTTCGTCTGCAGCGACGTCTTTTGGCGTTGCCGCAGACATCGAAGTTTGTGGCTCCGGGTACCTCTGCAGTGCTGAGAACGGGGCTGTACTACGCAGCTCCCTCCACTCCCCAGTGCTTTAACCCTTTGATTGCGGCGGATCATCACCGCAGCGCAATCAAAGGGTTTCCCTGCTCTGTTGGGTGATCGGGATACCCGGTGACCTGACAGAGCCCGGGGAACGGCTGCACCGTCAGCCCTGGGACCTGGAGAGTAGCCCCAGGGCTGTCTGTGTAAGAGGCCAGTGATTAGGGCAGCCTGTGAGCTGCCAAGATCACTGCCTGTGTCAGACTATAGATTATAATGTATTAGCATGTATTATTATATGAATATGCTTATACATTACTAAGTTTTAAAAAAAAAAGTAACAGTTCTCCCTTCATGGGATTTGAAAAAAAAAAAGTAGAAAAACATAAAAAGTGTAAAAAAAATAAAAATAAATAATAAAATAAAAATAAATATTTAATAAAAAATAACTGTGCATACATTACACAAAAAAAAAAAACCCTACACATATTAGGTATCCACCCGACCGTAATAACCTGTAGAATTAATATAACAAGTTATTAAGTGTAAAATGTGAATAGTGTAAAAAAATGTTTAAAATAAAAAAAATAAAAAAAAAATATTGAAAAAAAAATCTGCAATTATTTATAAGTCAACTTAAACTATTCCCCCATAAAGCACAACACGTCTAGAATAAAACGAGGCTTCAAACAACTGAAAAAATAAAAAAGTTACAACTGTTGAAACGCAAGGAGGCAAAAACTAAAAAAATGTTCTGGTCATTAACTACTTTTCAGGTGTTCGGCTTAAGGGGTCAAATATTTCCCCTGACCCACTTCCTGTGGACTGAGAGCAATGAAACTTGGCACAGTTATTAGTCCTTCTCTACATAGATGGCACCTAGGGACACACACTTCTCCCATCTCTTTAGCCCCTTAGCGACCCTGGACATATGAGCATGTCCCAGGGTCGCTAAGGGGCTTTGTAGTGGGATTGCTAATTGCAGCTAACACCCGGTGGTTACAGTGTGGGGGGGTGGAGGGTCGATGCCACCTGTTCACGCTGTTTAACCCTTTAGCAAAGATGGCCGCGGCGGCTAAATCAATGAGTAACGGTACAGCGCACTGTTTCTCATTGTGATCGGGATTCCCGCAGCGAAATCGCGGGGTTCCAATCACTGAACATGGCAGCTGGAAGCCTTGTGAAGGCTTCCATCGCTACCATGTTCTCGATTGCCCCAGACAGGAAGTGGGGAGACCACCATCTTGGTACACCCTAATGCATTGTATGTACAATGCATTAGGATGTATAAACGATCGAGCCCCCTAGTGGTGAAGCGCCCTAGGGGGACTCAAAGTTAAAGTAAAGAAAAAAAAATGTTTTAATGTATAAAAAAATATATATACTGTATTAAAAAGTTCAAATCACCCCCCTTTTTTGCTATTTTACAAATAATAAAAAAAAAAAAAATACACATATTTGGTATCGCCGCGTCCGAAAAAGTCAGATCTATTAAAATATAACCTCACTTATCCCGTGCGCTGAACGCCGTAGAAGAAAAAAAATTCCAAACAGCGATATTGCGTCTTTCTGGTCATTTTACATCCTATAAAAATGAGAATAAAAACTGATCAAAAAGGTCTCTTATATTGCAAACTGGTAGCAATAAAAAGTGCACTTCAGCCCGCAAAAAATGCCACCTAACTCACGTCTGTAGATGTTAGTACAAAAAAGTTATTGGTCGCAGAAAATATATATGGCTGAGCAGTCGTAGGACATCAGAGAAGGAACAGCTGTCAGCTGAACAAGCACTCGACCACCAGGTACGAGGGGCGTACATTAAAGACTTCCACTGACCCCCGTCCATTCATCACAGGACACTGACCCTGCACCTGTGTAATGATATAAGTCTCTATAGGTTACAATAGGCTCTATTGACAAGTGCCATGGAAACCAGGAGGACTTTTCCAACAGACTGATCACACAGGATAAAACCTGGACTATGACCCTGAGACTAAAGTCCAGTCGATGCACTGGAAGCATCATGACTCACCGCCTCCAAAGAAGGCCCATGCCCTACCAAACATGTAGGGCAGGGGTGTCAAAATGCGGCCCTCCAGCTGTTGGGAAACTACAACTCCCATGATGCCCACGGTTATAGATTATACAAATGCATGATGGGAGTTGTAGTTTCCCAACAGCTGGAGGGCTGACACCTGTGATGTAGGGTTTCCATTATGTTTTGGTACCGTAAAAAAATTCCAAACATTTTCTATTTTTGAAATTTGCGCCGCGGCGCCATTTTGTGCGACCAATAATTTTTTTGTACTAACACCTATGGACGTCAGTGAGGCGCCATTTTTTGCGGGCTGAAGTGTACGAAAGGGGGGGTGATTTGAACTCTTAAAGGGAATATGTCGCCAATTTTTTTTTTTTAATTATTAAACCAAGCCCCTGATCCATATGCTTTTCCTCTCAGTCGTTTTTATTTCCTGATTCTAGATTTCCTTATTCGGCCGTCTATACATGATTGTGGGGAAGACATTCTTGCTTGCACTGCTTTAACAGCAGTCAGAGAGATACTTTACAGCAGCTTCATGCCTATAGGATTCTTAAGACAGTTTCTGACCCATAGACGTCTATAGGATAGTTTTCACTGTGAAGGGAGGGGAGAGGGGGAGCTGTGACATCTCCTCTTGTGACTGGTGGATTCTGTGTTATCTGTACACATTGCTGTCTCCATTCAGTTTGACCCTCTTTGTGCTGATAATGAGCAGACTGCTGAAAAGGTCTCTAAACAGAGCAGGAAGTGTCAGACTGTTATTAGGCCTAGTGGCCAAAGTGAAAACTACAGGACTTAAGAATTATTAAAAAAATATTGAAAGTGATCTGGAAAATTTTAAAAAAACATAACCAAAAATTCCTACAAAATGTGTTTAACATAAAAATGTGAGTTAAACAATAAGTTCATTCCCTTTAAAACTTTTTTTTTTTTTTTACTTTAACATTGAGTCCCTCTAGGGTGCTTCACCACTAGGGGGCATGATCATTAATAAAGCCTAATGCATTGTTTAGACAATGCATTAGGGTGTACCAAGATGGCACTTTCCCCACTTCCTGCCTGGGGCCGGAACTAGGGAAATTCAAAACATGGCAGCGATGGAGGCCTTCACAAGGCTTCCCGCTGCCATGTTCAGCCATCGAATCCCCGCAGTTACGCGGCACCGTTCTTCATTCATTTAGACGCCGCGGCCAGAGGTTAAAGAGCGCGGGCGGCGGCACCCACCTGCGCTGTAACCGCCGGGTGTTAGCTGCAATTAGCTGCTAACACCCCACTGCTGTGTAGCGGGATTCCCTTTGAGACCCACTTAAAGGGCCCCGTTTAAATCGGTCAATGCCGTACTCAACGTTGTAGTGGGAAAGGGGTTAAAGTATTTTCTACTTATCTGCATGTACCCTCTTTTACAAATAGAAAGGAAATTTAACAAAATTTAAATTGCCCTTTTTTTTTAATTAGGACAGGGATAGATAAAGATTAGACTAGACAGAACAGTGACAAGAGCAATATATGAAAGGATAATGAGTTTGTGTTTTCTGCACTGAAGGGGTTTCCAGTTTTCTTACACTTATCAGGTCCCGCTGATAACACCCTTTCACCTCTCAGACAATTTGCCCCGGGCCCGGAAAATAACGATAAAAACAAAACCCCCACTGCTCTTCAGAGCCAGAGAGGGAAATCAGAGACAAACCAAGGGCATGAAAAAAGGGGGAAAATTTAAAAAAAAAAAAATTTTAAAAAAAAATCAAATTTTTTGTAATTTTTTTTGGAAAAAAAAATTATATATAAAAAATCCCGATATTAAAATTTTGGGTTTGCTAAGACGGGTTGGGGGAATAAAAAATTACTTTTCTCCACCAAAAGGTTTTTTTGGGATCTAGTGAAGGGTGACCGTCCTGATCACTGAAAACAGAAAGGGTAAAGGGTTTTATCTTTTTTTTCAGTAGGGGTGGGAAGTTTCAGCATTCTTTACACTTATCAGGTCCTGCTGATAACAATTACACCTCTTGGGCTCTTAGTTGGCCTGGAAGCGAACCATAGAGCAATCCTCTTTTGCTGCCGTCTTTCTCACAGAGGGGAAAAACAAGACAAACCAGGAAGTTTTTGTAAAAAAGGGAAAAATTTTAAAAAAAACTAATTCTGTAAATTTGTACAAATTAAAATTTCATATGGGAGTCAATATTGCTTGGGGGGTTTTCTAAACGGGCCTTGGGGGAAAAAAGATGACTTCTCTAATAGGCCTTTTTTTACATCTAGTGGAATGTTTTATGGGGCTGATCACTCAAAAAATGAAAAAGGGTAAAAGGGGTTTAAATTTTTTTGTGCACTGGAGGTGGAGAGTTTCAGCTTTATTTACACTTCTTTGGTTCTGTTGATAACAATTACACCTCTCGGGCTCTTAGTGGGCCTGGAAGCGAACCATAGAGCAATCCTCTCTGCTGCCGTCAGTGCTCACGAGGGGAAGTCAGAGACAAACCAGGAAGTTCTGTACATAGGGAAATTTAAAAAAAGCTAATTCTGTAATTTGTACAAATTAAATTACATATAGTGTTCAGATATTGCTTGTTGATTTGCTAAACTGGACCTGGGGCAATAAGATGACTTACTCTACCATAGGCTTTTATGACAGCAAGCTGAGTGATGATGGTCTCATCACTGAAAACAGTCAGATATTGCCTGTGGGTATGTGAGTCTGGACCTGGGGCAATAAGATGACTTACTCTCCCGTAGGCTTTTATGTCCACAAGTGGAGTGATGATGGTCTCATCACTGAAAACATGAAGGGTTCATCTTTTGTGCACTGTAGGTGGAGAGTTTCAACTTTCTTTAATGTAATTTTTACAAAATAAATTACATATAGTAGTCAGATATTGCTTGTAGATTTGCTAAACTGGACCTGGGGCAATAAGATGACTTACTCTACCATAGGCTTTTATGGAAGCAAGTGGAGTGATAATGGTCTGATCACTGAAAACATGAAAGGATAATGGGTTCATCTTTTGTGCACTAGGAGTGGGGGAGTTCAGCTCTCTTTACACTTATCAGGACCTGCTGATAACAACTACACTCTCAGGCTAGGAGTGGGCCTGAGAGAGAACCGTGCTATCAGAGCTCATAGAGTCAGAGAGACAAACCAGGAAGTCATGTATATATGGAAATTTTAAGAAATTATAGAGAAAAAAAACAACCATGTAATTTTTACAAAACAACTGACATATAATTATCACATATTGCCTGTGGGTATGTGAAGCTGGACCTGAGGCAATAAGATAACTTACTCTACCATAGGCTCTTATGGCATCAAGTAGAGTGGTGATGGTCTGATCACTGAAAACATGAAAGGATAATGGGTTCATCTTTTGTGAATTGGAGGTGGAGAGTTTCAGCTTTCTTTAATGTAATTTGTACAAATTAAATTACATATAGTAGTCAGATATTGCTTGTAGATTTGCTAAACTGGACCTGGGGCAATAAGATGACTTACTCTACCATAGACTTTTATGGCAACAAGTGGAGTGATGATGTTCTCATCACTGAAAACAGTCAGATATTGCCTGTGGGTATGTGAGTCTGGACCTGGGGCAATAAGATAATTTACTCTACCATAGGCTCTTATGGCATCAAGTGGAGTGGTGAGGGTCTGATCACTGAAAACATAAAAGGATAATGGGTTCATCTTTTGTACACTGGAGATGGAGAGTTTCAGCTTTCTTTACACTTCTTAGGCTCTGTTGATAACAATTACACCTCTCGGGCTCTTAGTGGGCCTGGAGAAGAGCTGTAAAGCAATCCTCACTGCAGTGCTATCAGAGCTCAAAGAGGGGAAGTTAGAGAGACAAACCTGAAAGTTATGTACATAGAGGAACTTTAAAAGATGTAAAGCAAAGATGGGGTTTGGTGGCCCCAAGCCTTTAATGCATGGGAATCCTTACTCTCAAGATGAGTGGGGGACATTTACATCAAGCAGCAAATTAACAACTGAAAAAAAATCTCATTTTATTTTCCGTAAAGCTGCGGTTTGTGCGGGCGGGGTAGGGGGTGCTCGGGGGACTTTGTATCTACCCACCAGAGCTTTTCTCACTAACTTTTTTAATTTCCTTTTTTTTTTTTTTTTTAGATATTTTACAGATGAGAGACAGTAGAAAACTCACTCCTGCATTTGAAGTACCTTTTGAAATTGCAGATTACTTTAAAGATCACAGCGAGTCTTTAGAGAACGAAAAAGTGAGAAAAAAACAGATTATAAGAAACAGAAGAAATTCCTGACAACTCTCATGAGCCGCGAGGACAGGTGAGAGCAAACTTGGAAAAACTGAAGAAATTGAAGCTGAAACTTTGCAGAGAGCGAGACTTTGAAGGCTGAATCCGTCAATACATCAGCAGGCTCCGTGGCACAACAACGGGCTCGCCAGTGCGCTTAAAGGGGAACTCGACTCAGGAGTTTTTGTTTACAACATGGTCTGTTGTCCAAGCCCTCGGCACACATGTCTGTAAGCCAAATCTGTGTAGTACGGATCCATAACTCAGTGTGCATAGATTGCTGTGGGTCATATAATATCTCCGTGTCCTTCACAGGGAGGATTTCTATCGAATGTGTTAACCACAAGCCTTAGAGACACAATATTTGGTCTGCACTTCCAAAAAGTTTTTTTTTTTTTTTAAAGTAAACATAGGTGCAGACTGGTATGGCAGCAAAATACAAACACAATTCAATATCAGCAGCACACTACTAGCACTAAAAAACAGTCAAAAAGCAATATTTGGAAAAGCATTTCTGCTACTTTGAATACTTGAAAAATTTGAGGTTCTTAGTGTATATTTTTGATCAAAACTGTAATAAGCCCACCTGCCATCGACAAGGAGACCTCATTACAGTTGGGAACCTACTCTACATATTACCTCTCTTGGTGCCTCTTCAGGCCTCCACATTTCAGGAAGAGAAGACTCCAGCTACAAGGTACTCTACATTGATTTAAAAGCCTGTGCAGGTGGACAGAGTGCAAAAACCAAAATGGAGGCATCCACTCCCCCATACAAACAACCTAAAAAACAATATTTAGTCTGCACATCTAAAATGTTTTTTAAAACAAAATGAACATAGGTGCATGCTGGTGTGACAGCAAAATGCAAACACAATCCAATATCAGCAGCACTCTACTAGCGCTAAAAAACAAGAAGAAAAAGCACTTCTGCTACTTTGAATACTTCAAAAATTTGAGGTTCTTAGTGCACATTTTTGATCAAAACTGTAATAAGCCCACCTGCCGTCGACAAGGCGACCTCAATACAGGTGGGAACCTACGCTACCGTATATATTACCTCTCTTGGTGACTGTTCAGACCTCCACATTTCAGGGAAAGCAGATTCCAGCTACAAGGTACTCTGCATTGATTTAAAAGCCTGTGCAGGTGGGCGGAATGCAAAAACCAAAATGGGGGCAGCCACTCCCCCATACAAACAATCTAAAAACAATATTTGGTCTGCATATCTAAAATGTTTTTTGAAAACAAAATGAACATAGGTGCACACATGTTTTTCAGCAAAATACAAGCACAGTCCAATATCAGCAGCACACTACTAGCACTAAAAACAGTCAAAAAGAACAGCAAAATTTGGAAAAGCATTTCTGCTACTCTGAATACTTGAAAAATTTGAGGTTCTTGGTGCACATTTTTGATCAAAACTGTAACAAGCCCACCTGCCGTCGACAAGGCGACCTCAATACAGATGGGAACCTACGCTACATATTACCTCTCTTGGTGCCTGTTCAGACCTCCACATTTCAGGGAGAGTAGATTCCAGCTACAATGATGTAGCCGAAAACTTTATAACATGTTGAGTAACTTTACAATTACTTTGCCTACTTAAAAGAATATTCCAAGAATTTTTAACCTCGCTACCACCTTACACTGTGCTAAAATTGAAAATTACCCCATTCTTACCTCTCCCGTCACCACCATCCCATAGCTCCAGTGTCCCCACTGGTTCCTCACTGATGACGTCATGTTCATGGATCACCGTTACAGTGCTCCTACCCCTCTCTGATGATGTCACGTTCCTGGATCACATGATACTGCAGCCAATCACTGACCTCTGTGGTCACATGCCATGGCCACATGACTGCTGAGGTCAGTGATTGGCTGTAGCATCATGTGATCCAGGAACATGACATCATCAGAGACGGACAGGAGCGCTGTAACGGTGCTAATGGGAAAGGTAGGTATAAGTTAATTTCCTATTTTAGCAGAGTGAGAGGTAGTAGGTACGTTTTAAAGAGTCTTGGAAAACCCCTTAAAGGGGTTGTCCCACTACATTGATTCATCTTACCTCAGTCCTGTTTTCTCAGTTGCATACTTAAATTCAACGTTTACTGGCTTCTACTGTCCTGCAGTGATGAGCTGCTAGGGACACCAGGTCTGTAGCTATAGCGACTAGCAATGACAGCCTATTAGGAGAGATCAAACTGGTCTGTAGCTATAGCAACCAGTGCTGGCAGCCTATCAGGAGAATCAAACAGGTCTGTAGCTATAGCGACCAGTGCTGGCAGTCTATCAGGATAGATCAAACAGGTCTGTAGCTATAGAAACCAGCGCTGGCATCCTATCAGGAGAGAGAGAACAGGTCTGTAGCTATAGAAACCAGTGCTGGCAGCCTATCAGGAGAGAGGGGGTCGTAGCATAGAAACCCGAGTAGTGAGCGCCCATACAGGGGGGGGTACTAGGAAATTGGAGGACACTGTTAATGGACACATATTGCAAAGTGACTTGTTTTGTGCAAGATCTTGAATGTAAATAGCAGCAATCCCTGTAGTGAGACAACCCCTTTTAAATGATGTAATACTGTAGTCTTGATAGACCTTGTCCTCTGCACCACATTATAAAAACTAAGACCTTCGGGCTGAACCCCCCCTTGTCATTTTGGGGCCCTTTTTGGTCCCGAAACACAGTGAGCAGGGATTCAGGGGGTTTGGGCAAAAGGGGGCTCCCCCCGACATTTTTCCTTGCAGTGCAGTCCCCCTTGGGGAGGGGCATACCTCCCAACTTTAAGTTTAAAAAGGGGACAATAGGCCCGCCTTAGCACACCCAAACACAGAATCACATAGACCGCCTCAACCACGCCCAAATAATACATCCAAATATTTGATGGCCAAAAAGGCACATTTTCAATTGATTGTATCCAAGATGAAAATTAAGTAAGGTTTTATGAAAATAAACATTTAGGAGCAAAGGTACTTTTTAAAGCAAGATAACCAGTTTTTGATGCAAATCTTTTTCCAAATTAAAAAAGGGATTTTTATAAAGCAAGAGGGAAAGGGACCGGGTTTTTAAAAATGGGGGACTGTTCCAAAATGGGGAATTGGGGGGTTGCAGGGTGTGCCATCAGCACAGGCGGTGGGTGCCATATTGGATGTAGAGCATACATGCCAACTCTCCCGTTTTTGGCGGGGGGGTCCCGCTATTTGGGGTCCCCCGCCCCCCCGGGGGAGTTGGCATTCCCCCCGCCGCCAGCGGCGGTGGGGTTCTTTAAAATGGCCCGGCGACAGAGTAGCGCTAGTGCGCACTTTGCCCGCCGGGCCGTCCAAAAGGGGGGTGAAGGGCCGCGCCCCCGTTTCCCCCCCGCTGGAGTCTCGCGGGCGGGGAGGAGGCAGGGGGGATCGCCCCCCTCCTCCCCCCTGTATGTCCCCCGGGTTTTTGGCGCCGCACTACAGGTCAGGGGCGCAGGGAAGTGACCCCGGGGCTGCTCTCACTTCCCCGTGCCCTGGGGAATCGCCCGGGAGTCCCCGTGCTGCGGGACCGGGTGAGGTAAGGGGTTTTTATTATTTTATTTTATTAGCTATAGGGGGGGCTTGCCGGGCAACAATGGGGCACTACCTGGCAAAAAATGGGGGCACTACCTGGCAACAATGGGGCCCCCTACCTGCAAAAAGGGGGGGGGCCCTACCGGGCAACAAAGGGGGGGGCCCTACCTGGCTACAGAGGGGGCATTATTGGGCTAAAAGGGGGGCATCTACCTCCTGTAAGGGGGCATACCGTTTTTGGGGGGTTATACCTGGCAAAAAGGGCATTACCGGGTTTTTTCCCAAAGCCTTTATGCAGTTGGGGGAGTGGGTGGGGTTTTTGAAGGGGGTGGCATACCGCAAGCCCTGCTTTTTCTTTTTTAAAAAGTTAAAAACCTTATGAAATTCTGGCATACCCCCCACACTGCTCTTTAGCCTCCATCAAGAAACCCTCGACCCCACAACAATTTTCCTAAACACCCTCCAAAGGGCCATTAAATACTGCATGGTCCCTAAAAAAATGATTTTGAGCCCTCTGCCTGTCCCAAGGGGAATTTTGAGTTTTTTGTCTCCCCCCCGGGTTTCCCCAGTGCATGTAAAGCAGCATTTGGGGAAAAGAAATTGGGGGGGGGTATGAAAAGATAAATGAAATCCGGGGATGTCCAAAATCAGTCATCAGTTTCAGGCTTCCATTCGGTCGGGTGTGGGGGGTTCTACATTTCGGGCTCCATTCCCTTTTTCGGGCTATGGGTGGTTCTACGTTTAGGCTGCCATTTCCCCTGTTCAGGTGTGGGGGGTTTCACATTTCCCGCTCCCACTTCCGGGTTTAGGTTGGGGGGTTATACAGCTTCAACCCCACTTCTGTTTAGGCTGGACATTCACAGTTCAGGCTCCCACTTCCTGGCAGGGTGTGGGGGGTATAGCTTCGGCTCCCATTTCTGTTTTAAAATGTGGAGGTTTTTTTTCACTCCTTTCATTCTACTGTGGGGGTTCTACAGCAGGACTGAAATTTCATCTTGTATTGTTGGGTTTCTTTAATGGGGAAATTTGGGGATGGACGGGGGGGTAACAGCAGGGTAGAAATCACAAAACTTAAATTTTAAAGTTTGCAGTTAAAACATAAAAAAGCTCCTGGTTTTGGTAAGACACAGCAAGGGTAATTACCATCCCACTACTTTTTTAGCAGGGCCAGGGGTTGGTAAACCCCGGGAAGTAATTGTACACAAACAGGAATAAAAACTGCTTAATTTGAAAAAACGAAAACATAACAGCAATGTTAACACTGAAGATCTGCACTCTGTCCAAAGTACAGTATCAGTTACAGTTTTTATTTAAAAAGTGTAAAATTTGGTGCCCCACAAAAATCAAACACCCAGGCATCAAGTCTAAAACCCCTGGGAAAAAAAAATGGGACACCCTTGGTGCAACAAAGTGATACACCCCCAAGTGACAAAAAGTGAGTAACCTTTTAGGGACAATGGACAATTTTTGGCCAAAGTCTAGGGTTAAATTTTGGGGGTACGGGGGGTGGCCCCCTCCACTTTTTTTTTGGGGGGGGTGGGGCCCCCCCCCTTTTTAGCCATTCAATAAAAAATATACAATGAAAGCATGAAATACTAAGTGGGTAGAGCAGAGACAGAGGAGGAAAAGAAGGGGTAGACAGGAGTCCAGGGCTGCTTCCAAAAACTGAACAGTGCTTACATCCAGCACACTTAAATCTGGGGGCTGTATCTTTCCCCCCATATTAAACCAATTCCCCCCATCTCAGCCCCCATCAGAGAAAAAGGGAAGTCCCGCGACCAACTACACAAGTACAGGGGGACAGGTAAAGGGGGGGACAAGGGGGTGCCCGGCATTTTGTGTGCATGTGAGTGGGTTGACTTTATATGTGGGTTGTATATACTGTCACCCTGTGTCCAGCCATGTAAGTCTTCCTTTCACTTATGCGCGGGGGAAAAAAAAAGTGAATGGGCCGGCCCCCCAACATTTTAGAAGGGGGGTGTCCCGGGCCCTCCCCCAAAACACCAAAATACAGAGAGCACTTTGCCCCACTATTTCCCTGTGAAAAACCTTAAGGGGGACATTTATGCACAAATATAATGCTTTTTTGGGGCGGATTCGTCTGGTCTCCTCCCCAAAAGGGGGTCCAACCGGGAAAGGAACTGATTTACATTTTCCCTAGGGAAATCAGTGTTGCTTTTTGATGACATGTTTTTCTTGGTATTTTCGGCTCATACTGTCAGTGTCTACAAAGAATTCTTTATGGTGTTTTATGCACTAACAGCACTAAAGGATAGGAGGCAGAAATCTACCCCAGGCAGTCTGGTTCGTTTGCTTGTCGGAATTCTGCATTTGCATGCGCCAAATTTCCAACAAGCAAACAACACTGTCAGTGCCGAAAAACGTCATGTCAACTCACCCTAAGTGTGTAATGTGTCTGGGTTCAATATATGTATATATACACACACACAATTTCTGAGGTACTTTGTCTAATGTAATTAGTCTGTGGGGTACAGTGTGTAATGTAATAATCTCTGGGGTATGGTGTAATATAATCTCTGTTGTACAGTGTGTAATGTAATCTCTGGGTTGGTGAGAAATTTGCAGTATATCTGGGATACAGTGTTGTAAAACTAATCTCTGGGGTACAGTGGGGTAATGTAATATCGGGGGTATAGTGTGTAATGTAGTAATCTCTGGGGTACAATGTGTAATGTAATCTCTGGGGTACCGTTTGTTATGTAATCTCTGAAGTGCAGTGAGTAATGTAATTCATTTCTAGGGTTCAGTGTGTAATTTTAATACATTTTGGGGGGGTAAAAATGATTTATATTATCTCTTGAGTACAATGAGCAATTCATTTGGAAGGTGCAGTTACTAATGTGATTTCTGTGGCTCCCATGTGTAGTCTAATTCATTTCTGGGGTGCAGTGAGTGATGTCATTTCTGGTGCATTGACTGCAATAACAGAAATTTTGGGGTACACTATGTGACATAAGTGATATCTAGGGGTACAGTAAGATTGGGTTCTTTTATTTTCCTCATTCAGTTGTGTGCATTACAAATTTAATGGAGTAGTAATAGGGGGGGGTTAAGTGAAATTTGCTGCATTGCAAAACATTTTATTTCCATCTAGAGGGGTAATATTATAGGTGCGCTGGTTCGGTTTCATTGCCAGGGCTACTTTTTAGTCCCAGTTCGGCTCTAAACTTCAGTAGTTAGAGAGCCACTCATAACCTTAGAGATTGTACCAAAAGTGTTTGCCATAAGGACTCCGCCCGGACCTGCTGGGGGAGCTCACAGCACTCCCTCAGACCTCCTTGCTGGGTTAGATGGGGCAGCTTCCCTGCAGGGAGAGGAGGGGAGAGAAGGGAAGGGAGGGGAAGATAGAGAATGAGAGGGAAAATTGTTCCCCCCCAACTTTTTGAACCAAAGTTACGCCCCTGCCAAAGTGTTAATATTTTGTGTGGCCCCCATTATTTTCCAGCACTGCCTGAAAAGTGATCAAAAAGTTGACTCTATTCCAAAATGGTGCCAATAAAAAGTTCACATCAGCCCGCAAAAAATGAGCCCTCACTCAGGTCCATGGGTGGAAGGACAAAAAAGATTTTGGCCGCAGAAAATGGCACAAATTTAAGAAATAGAAAATGTCTGTATTTTGTAAAGTGCTAAAACATAACCAAAACCCTACATATTTGATGTCACCGGCATCATACTGACCTGCAGAATACAGAGAACACACCATTTATACCAAAAAATGAAAAACATAAAAGCGAAACCCCCGCAAACATGGCGCAGGTTAATTTTTATATCAATACATTTTTATTGCCGTTATTTTGGAGAAATCCAACATAAACAAAAATCTCCCAAAGGGGACAAACAAAGGGAACAACAGCAATAAACAAAGCCATGACACAACACAGAATACCGCAAGTAAATTTTTTTTCACATTTCACCCCACTCTGATTTATTTTT
Organism: Phyllomedusa bahiana; assembly: GCA_025379985.1. NCBI lineage: Eukaryota > Metazoa > Chordata > Amphibia > Anura > Hylidae > Phyllomedusa > Phyllomedusa bahiana. Next base: position 91,956 of record JAODAL010003819.1, on the reverse strand, counting down.
TTAAGATTTTTTTTTCCCAGTATATTCTATGGTCAATGTTACCATGATACAGTTCATCTTGTCCTGTAAAATAAAAGCCCTCCTATGTCTATATAGATGGAAAAATAAAAAAATGATGACTCTCTTGGAAGGCGGAGAGGAAAAAAAAAAACTAGAGCCAAAAAATCATGACCGGCTATCAGAAAGGGGTTAAAATACACAATGCATCCTCCAAAATAGCAAGCCCTCACGCAGATGTATTGACGGAAAAATTTTACAGTTATGGCTCTTGGAAGGTGAGAAGGATAAAAAAAAAAAAAACTAGAGCCAAAAAATTATGACCGGCTGTCAGGAAGGCGTTAAAAAAAAAACACAACTTGTCCTCAAAAAAAAAACAAGCCCTCATGGGGATAGATTGACAGAAAAATTCAACCGTTATGGCTCTTGGAAGGCGGAGAGGATAAAAAAAACAACTAGAGCCAAAAAATTATGACTGGCTGTCAGTAAGGGGTTAAACAACACAACTCGTCTTCCAAAAAAACAAGCCCTCATATGTCTATGTAGATGGAAAAATAAAAAAAATTATGACTCTTGGAAGGGGAGTAGGATAAAAAAAAACTAGAGCCAAAAAATTATGACTGGCTGTCAGTAAGGGGTTAAAAAGCAGAACTCGTCCTCCCAAAAAAACAAGCCCTCATTCGGATATATTGACAGAAAATTTCAACAGTTATGGCTCTTGGAAGGCGGAGAGGATAAAAAAACTAGAGCCAAAAAATTATGACCGGCCGTCAGGAACGGGTTAAAAACACAACTTGTCCTCCAAAAAAGTAAACACTCATTCGGATACATTGACAGAAAAATTTTACAGTTATGGCTCTTGGAAGGCGGGGAGAATTAAAAAAAAAAAACTAGAGCCAAAAAATTATGACCGGCTGTCAGTAAGGGGGTTAAACAACACAACTCGTCCTCCAAAAAAACAAGCCCTCATATGTCTATGTAGATGGAAAAATAAAAAAAATTATGACTCTTGGAAGGCGAGTAGGATAAAAAACAACTAAAGCCAAAAAATTATGACCGGCTGTCAGTAAGGGGTTAAACAACACAACGGATATATTTACAGAAAAATTTAACAGTTATACCCCCTGGAAGGCGAGGAGTATTAAAAAAAAAAATAGAGCCAAAAAATTATGACCGGCTGTCAGGAATGGGTTAAACAACACAACTCGTCCTCCCAAAAAGCCAAACCCTCATGCGGAGATATGGACAGAAAATTTCAGCAGTTATGGCTCTTGGAAGGCGGGGAGGGAAAAACAAAGAATTGAAAAATGGGTCAGACGCTAAGGGGTTAAAGTTCCCCATTGGCTTTAATAGGGATTGAAGTGCTTTGCCACTTCTCGGTGGGAATCCTTAATCTCCGGATTAGTGGGGACGGTGACTTCAAGTGGCGCATTGATGACTGAAAACCCATTTCACTAAATTTTCCGTAAGGCTGCGAATAGTGCGGGGCCGGGGAGAGGGGGCGCTCTGGGGACTTGGTGTCTTCCCTCCGGAGCTCTCCTTACTCACTTTTTTAATGTATTTTTTTTTTTTTTTTTGCTATTTTAAAGATAAGAGACAGCAGGAAACTCTCCGGTCGCGGCCGGACCGTTAAATAAAGAAAAAGTCAAAAAAATAAAAATGACTTCATGTCTCTGGGAACAACCCCCATTGATCGCCTATGGAAGGAAACATTGGGGCAGCTGGAGGCAGGGGCGTAGCTATGGGGTGTGCAGAGGTAGCAGTCGCTACCAGGACATGGAGCCTGAGGGGGCCCAAAAGCCCTTCTACCACATAGGAAGACACCAGTATAATAAATAATGCATAATAACCAGAGGGCCCAATTTTAGTTTTTGCATTGGGGCCCAAGAGCTTCAAGTTACGCCTCTGGCTGGAGGCCTAATGAAGGCTTTCATAGCTGCCATGTTACTACTTCTATTACACCCTTCTATTACACAGTATACAGAATGTAATAGTACACCTTTCTGTTTGGGGTCGTTATCATGTTGGATTAGTGCCCTGTGGCCCAGAAGGGAGGAGATTATGCTGTGCATTAGTACTCCTCAGCTGTCCATTCTCACTTAGGGGTGTACTCACTTTTGTTGTTATTTAGGGGTGTACTCACCTTTGCTGCCATCGGTTTAGACATAGATGGCTACATCTATACATCCAAAACTTCTCTTTCTCTGTTGTGAGAAATATGTGCTGCTCACCTGGGATATCTCACTTAATGTCGGCGGGCGGAGGTGCACGGACAGCTTCCCCCCCCGCTTTATTATATTGAGTGAGATTTTTGTTATTTATTGCACGTTGAATGATTTTTGATTCAATGATCTTATGCATATATTTTGATTGGAACATGTATGATCACTTGCTATATGTTCCCTTCAATCAATATAGGTTTATGCGACAGGTTATGACTCATACACATATGTATTTAACCCCTTAAAGGGTTTTGGCACGATGTAATGTTGACGTGGGATCCTCCAAAATGGGTATTTAATCACTTTTCTAAATATATGTGATTACAAAAAGTGAAGCCTCTGAGAGCTACAGCATTTCTCAATCCCCCTTAGTTACCTCAATGCTTTCCCTAGTCAAGACCCAGGAGCTGACAGGCCGCGCTTGCGTGAAACACTTCTTATCTGATGACAGGCAAAATGAATGAGCTTTCAAGGGACTGGGGAGTGTATGAGTGTCTGCTGTATAGAGAATCCACTGTTGTAATGTTATTATTTCCGTTAAGTTTTGAGACGCTCCCTTATTCCTCACTCTCTCCTCACCCCCTCCCTCTCTCCCCTGCAGCCTTCATGACTCAGCGTGTTCATATTCTACTCCTGTGCTGATTAGGAGGTAAGGAACTCACATCTTGGCAAAACCCCTTTAAGCCGAACGCCTGAAAAGTAGTTAATGACCAGAACATTTTTTTGTTTTTGCCTCCTTGTGTTTCAACAGTTGTAACTTTTTTATTTTTTCAATGACGCAGTTGTTTGAGGCCTCGTTTTATTCGAGTTGTACTTTATGGGGGAATAGTTTAAGTTCACTTATAAATAATTTCCGTTTTTTTTTTTTTTTTTTACACCATTCTCATTTCACACCTAATAACTTGTTAGATTAATTCTACAGGTTATTACGGTCGCGTTGATACCTAATATGTGTATGGTATTTTCGTGTGTGCAATATATGCACAATTATTTTGTATTAAATATTTATTTTTATTTTTTTATTTCTTTTTTTATTAATTTATTTACACTTTTTCTGTTTTTTTCTTTACTTTTTTTTTAAAAATCCCCTGAAGGGAGAACTGTCCTCCATTTTTTTTTTTTTTTTACACTTAGTAATGTATTAGCATATTCATATATACATATGCTAATACATTAAAATCTGTGTCAGTCTGACACAGGCAGTGATCAGGACAGCACACAGTCTGTCCTGGTCACTGGCTTGATACACAGACAGCTCTGGGGCCACTTTAGGTCCCCAGGGCTGACTATGCAGCCATTCCCCAGGCTCTGTCGGGTCACCGGGTGTTCCAATCATCTAAAAGAGCAGGGAAACCCTTTGATTGCGCTACAGTGATGATCCGCCGCAATCAAAGGGTCAAAGCACCGGGGAGCGGAGGTTCCTCCGCTCCCTGGTGCTCACAGGAGATGCTCTGGGATTAGGGCTGTGTAGTACAGCCCCGATCACAGTGCTGCTGCGGCACCCGGAGCCGCAAACTCCGATGTCTTAGGACGTCGCTGCAGACGAACGACCTGTACCAGCTGTCGGCGGGCAGTCGTTAAGGAGTTAATTAGCAAGGTTTCGTCATTTCCACGCTGGCAATGATTAAAAGAGGTTTACGCTCGAAACACGTCTGCCGTTAGGAGATTTTATATTTTTGTATGCTGATTGCAGCACTTTTTAATGGATAACGAATAAATGTTATACGTTTTAGACATACTTTTTTCGTTTTGGTGCTGGATTACAACTTTACAAGTTACACCCTGATTTTGAATTGCAGCTTGCCGCTTTGATGGTTTGATTAGGCCACACCCCCTGTTTTACATGACACACCCTCTTTTATGCAAAATAGTAAAACAGAAAACATGGCAGCCATGGAAGCCTTCACCAAACTTCCAGCTGCCATGTTAACCAACCAGGGCCCCGCGATCTCCCCAAGGGGGCCCCGACCTGAGTGAGAAATGGTGCGCAGCACCGTTTCTCATTCATTTAGATGCCATGGACATGTTTGCCGCAGCGTTTAAAGGGTTAAACAGCGCATGATGGAGCCGGCTCCATCCCGTTCTGTTACTGGCACGATACTGCTATAAAGCCCTCAGGACTCACCCATGCATCCAGATGCGGTAAGGGGTTACCCTTACCGCATCTGGCATCTATGGGGGTAACACCCCTTTAAATGTATATTTTCATACTATGGGCGACATGTATGATTCTCGCCGGGTCGGAGCGCGCCGTTTCACCCGATTTGTAGTGAAAGCTGCGCCTGATTTATGTCGGCGCTGGGGCGCGCTCATGCATACCATGAAAAGTCCGCCGGGCCTCGCCAGTGTGTGGGGCGCAGAAGGGACTGCGCCGAAAATCTATTCCGATTCGAGACAGGCTGGAAAACAACGAGAAATCATTAAAGATGTCCGTGCGGAGTATGAATCAAAAATCGCCTTTATAAAGGTGTAAAACATTCTCGGAAAAAAGAGCTCAAACCTCAAAAATAAAAAATAAATAAAATTAAATCACTTTCCAAAAATCTAGAACGGCGCAATATCAAGAATTAGGATCTTGGAAATTGCCGGGACATACAGTAATTAAAATTGTGAAAGCTATTCTCATTGGTCGGCATAAACCGGCCAATCAGAATAGGAGCGACCGTGAACCATTAAAACCTATGGAGAAATATTGACCAATCAAAATCAAAGGTGGGACAGTTCAAAATACAGTAAAAATGCAGAAAAGAGCTGATTGGTTGAGCTAGCGGGGGCTTGGCTATCTCGGCCAATCAGAGCGCGAGTTACTTCTCCCATTGTAGTCTATGTAGAGATCGGGGCAATGCAATCTCGGCGCCGTGCGGCATGGAGTATGAATAAAAAAATCATTTTTATTTAGTGTAAAATATTATCTGAAAAAGAGCTGAAACCTTCTATAAAAATAAATCAGTCAAATCACTAACAACGCGTTTGTCGCCGAGACCGGCGCTACATCAGAAATTGCGATATTGAGATTTGCCGGGAAATACAGTAATTCAAATTGTTTAAGCTCTTCTGATTGGTCGTAATAAACCAGCCAATCAGAATAGGAGCGACAGGGACCCATTATAACCTATGGAGAAATATTGACCAATCATATTCAAAGGCGGGACAGTTCAAAATACAGTAAAAAGGCAGAAAAGAGCTAATTGGTTGAGCTAGTGGGGGCTTGGCTATGCCGGCCAATCAGAGCGCGAGCTAATTTCTCATAGAGTTCTATGGGGAAAAGAAATGCAGAGCGAGCTCTGTTTCTGATTGGCTAAGTTAAAAGAGGCGCGGTTATTTGGACCAATGGGAGAGCGAGCGACGCTCTTATGGGTTTTCTAATGCAATCTGGAATAAAACTGTGCATGGCCGAAATCAAATGATAAGACTCCCGAAGTTGTACCGATGTGTATATAAAATAAACAATAATATGGGGGTAAAGACAAAAAATATATTAATTCAATAAATTCATTTTTATTTCTTTATTTTCGTTAGCCAACGATCAATAGTATGGGTGTAACAAAAATAAAGAAATAAACATGATTTTATTGAATTAATATTTTTTTTTTTCGTTACCCCCATATTATTGATCATTTTATATACACATCGGGACAACTTCTGTAGTCTTATCATTTGATTTCGGCCATGTACAGTTTTATTCCAAATTGCATTAGTAAACCCATAAGAGCGTCGCTCGCTCTCCCATTGGTCCAAATAACCGCGTATAACCGTGTTCATCTGTATATGTTCTATACAGATGAACGTCACCATGACTCATTTACTATCGCTCCTCGCAGCTCATGGACCCAGAATAGACAAGATTTTCTTTTTTTCTATATTTACTTTAATTCTTTACTTCTTTGTGATGATAATTCAACTGAATTGACCAAAAAGTGTAAATCTTTTCATTCCACTGGGGATCACGGGGTGAAGGCTTTAGATTTCGGGCTTCGATTGCAGTAGGAAACATTTACATACGAGGCCATGTATCCTCCTCTGGAACATGTTACAGAGAATTGTCTCTGGCACGTCACCGTATGATGTGGAGGATGAACTCAGGCCCCCGGAACAAATGGAATTTCCAATGAATTTTCTTTGTTTTATGCAAACCACAAAATTGGTGGAGAAATTGGATGTAAAAGGGCAGTCGTCATGTCTCGGTTTAAATCTACGTCTCTGCCATCTTGCATCATGGTGTGGAGATTTATACTGTCACAAAATATCTACAGGCGTAATAATACAGTCCCTATAGGACTACCTGTAAATGGAGGTTTATCCAGGAATTGAAGAAAAGCTACACAGAGGAGTGGACTCTAAAGAGCCCCTTGTTTCATCCTATAACCTTTATAAAGGGATCTGGACTTCTCTGTTATTAACCTCTTGGTGCATTTGGGCAAACTAATATTTCCAAACAGCGCTAAGGGAGTATGGAGCCGGCTCAATCACTAAGCCTGCTCCATACATGGCGGATGCTAGCTGCTAGATACAACCAACACCCACAGCTAGCTGTCGGGATCAGAGATAGCTCCGATCCTAGCTATTTAAGACGTTGCATTAAGGACGACCAGCGTCTAAATTAATACACAAAAGTTACACCGAGGAGTGGTGTCTAAAGAGCATCTTGGTTTCATCGTATAACCTCTATACAGGGATCTGGACTTCTCTGTTATACAGCACTATTAACCCCTTGGTGCATTTGGACAAACCAGTATTTCCAAACAGCGCTAAGGGAGTATGGAGCCGGCACAATCACTGAGCCTGCTCCATACATGGCGGATGCTAGCTGCTAGATACAACCAACACCCACAGCTAGCTGCCGGGATCAGAGAAAGCTCCGATCCTAGCTATTTTAGATGTTGCATTAAGGACGATCAGCATCTAAATTAATACACAAAAGTTACACCGAGGAGTGGTGTCTAAAGAGCCCCTTGGTTTCATCCTATAACCTCTATACAGGGATCTGGACTTCTCTGTTATGCAACACTATTAACCCCTTGGTGCATTTGGGCAAACCAGTATATCCAAACAGCGCTAAGGGAGTATGGAGCCGGCTCACTCACTGAGCCCGCTCCATACATGGCGGATGTTTAGTGTTAGATACAACCAAACCACACTAGCTGCCTGGATCAGAGACAGCTCTGATCCTAGCTATTTTAGACGTTGTAGTAAGGACGACCAGTGTCTAAATTAATACACAAAAGTTACACCGAGGAGTGATGTCTAAAGAGCCCCTTGGTTTCATCCTATAACCCCTATACAGGGATCTGGAGTTCTCTGTTATGCAACGCTATTAACCCCTTGGTGCATTTGGGCAAACCAGTATATCCAAACAGCGCTAAGGGAGTATGGAGCTGGCTCACTCACAGAGCCCGCTCCATACATGGCGGATGCTAGCTGTTAGATACAACCAACACCCACAGCTAGCTGCCGGGATCAGAGACAGCTCCGATCCTAGCTATTTTAGACGTTGCAGTACGACCAGCATCTAAATTAATACACAGTGGGGTTGCAGTCAGTTGAAATCCCCAATCTGCCCCCCATGGCAAGATTGCAGGATGCCGTTCTGTTGCTAAGTCAGCCGGGAATCTAATGAAAGCCTCCATGGCTGCCATGATTGTACTCCTATTACACCCAGCTATGGGCCATACAGAGGGTGTAACAGAAGGCTAATGATAAGCCTATATATAGTGGGGAAAATAAGTATTTGATATACTGGCAATAAAATGCAAATTAATTACTAGAAATAATACAATGTGATTTTCTGGGTTATTTTTATATACTGTCTCTCACAGTTGAAGTGTACCTACAATAAAAATTAAGTCATCGCTCATTCAAGCCCTCTTGGGGGACTAAGGGCGACATGTCCGAAAACTGGCGGTAGTTTTTAGGCGCTTTAAATCAGTGTAAAGTCCGATCCTCTCAAAAATCTGGCGTCAGTTATACCTTGCATAGTAAACAATGCGCACAAAAATCGCGGCGCATAGCGTATCATTGGTAGTGTATGTAACGCACCTCAATAGGCGCATTGCGTTATGGAGGCACAAAGCGTATTATTGCCACTATATGTATTGCGCCTTTTTAGGCGAATTACATGGTGTCGTACCCGGCGTATAATGCGCTTAGTTTTGGTGTATGACAGTTCATTTACATTGAGAATATGGCGTCAAAAGTGTTTTTGGCGAAAATAGACAAAAAAAAAAAAATGGCACTTGCATATTGGGATATGTAGCCCTAAGTGTTAATGTAAAAAAAAAAAAAAAAAATTCAAACTACCCCACTTTACCCATTTACCAAATAAGAAAACATAAACAATGAAAAAGAATAATATAATTCCATATTTCATGTCCATAAAATCTGAGCTACTTCATAATCATGCTACTTATCCCGCACAGTGAACGGCGTAAAAAACAAAAACCTCAAATCCAAAATGGTGTTTTTTTGTTCACCGTGAGGGGAACCAAAAAAAACAAGACCTCATCCTGCAAAAAACAAACTATCAAAGCTACAACAGTGGAAAAATAAAAAAAGTGGAAAAATTTTAAAAAATCTCAGAAAATGGCAAAGCAAATTTTGTTTTAAAGTTTTTTTTTTTTTTTAAAGTATTAAAGCATAATGATAACTACTCTTGCACAAAAAATAAAGGGAAGATGACACAATGTAACACCAAGTCAATGACACTTTTGTGAAATCAACTTGTCCAGTTATGAATCAAGACTGATTGGGAATCGATTTCTCCTGCTGTTGTGCAAATGGAACAGACAACAGGTAGAAATGATCAGCAATTAGCAAGACAACCCCTATAAAGGAGTGGTGCTGCAGGTGGTGGCCATAGACCATTGCTCTGTGCTCATCCTTTTTGTCTGTTGCTTTGGTCACTTTTGCATTTTGTCATTGCTCTCACCCCTAGAGGTAGCGTGAGGTGGTTTCTACACCCACAGAAGATTACTCAGGTAGGGGCAGCTCAACCCAGGATCGGCAGAGCAATGTGAGCGGTGGGAAGAAAGAGGTGGTTAAGCTGTGTCTGTCAGCACTGTGTCCAGGAGCATGGAGCAGATACCAGGGAGACCAGCACAGCTACACAAGAGATGGTGCGGGGTTATAGGAGGGCAACAACCCAGCAGCAGGGAGCCGCTAACTCCTCCTTGTGCACAGGAGGAACAAGAGGGAGCAGCGCCAGAGCCTGCACAATGACCTCATGCCTCCACTATAATATCCATGAGTCTGCTCAAATGTCAGAACCAGGGACTCCATGTGGGCACGGTACGATGGCCCGATGTCCAACAGTCAGTGTTGTGCTTACAGCACAACCGTGCAGGGAGAGTGGCATTTGCCAGAGACACCAAGATTGGCAGATTTGACATTGGCACCTTGTGCTCTTCACGGAGGAGATCAGGTTCACACTGATCACATGTGACAGGAGTGACAAGAGTTCCGGACGCCGTGGAGAACGTTCTGCTGCCTGCAACATCCTCCTGCATGAGCGGTTTGGCAGTGGGTCAGTAATGGTGTGGGGAGGCATTTCTTTGGAGGGCCGCACTGCCCTCCAAGTACTAGACTAAGGTAACCTGACTGCCAGTAGGTACCGGGATTGGATCCTCAGACCCATTGTGAGACCATATGCAGGTGCAGGGGGCTCTGGGTTCCATCTGATGCAGGACAATGCTCGGCCTCATGTGGCTGAAGTGTGTCAGCAGCTCCTGTATGATGAAGGCATTGATGCTATGGACTGGCTGCCCGTTCCCCAGACCTGAATACAATAGAGGACATATGGGAGATCATATCTAGCTCCGTCCACCAACCGTTGCACCACAGACTTTCCAGGAGGTGACTGATGCTGTAATCCAGGTCTGGGAAGGATGATACCCTCAGGAGAAACATCCACCGCTCATCAGGAGCATGCCAGGGGTAGTAGGAGGTCCTACAGGACGTGGCGGCACAACACTACTGAGCCTCATTTCCCTAGTCTTGCATTTCCACTGAAGTTGTATCAGCCTGAAATCTGATTTTCCAATTTATTTTGAGAATCATTCAATTTTCAGACTACATTGGGAGATTATTGTGATTAGCATTGATAATTTTTTATGTTTTTTTATTGTCAGCACATTCCACTATGTAATAAATAAAGAATTGCACCTGGAATATTTCATTCATCAATATCTAGGATGTGGGATTTTAGTGTTCCCTTTAATTTTCGAGCATTGTATATAATTTTGGTATCACCAGAATCATACCCACCCACAGAGAACAGATACCATGTCATTTACCAAAGCAAGAATATAACTACTATAATACTGCCTCTATGTACAAGTATATAACTACTATATACTGCCTTTGTTCAAGTATATAACTACTATATAATGCTCCTCTGATACAGATGAATATAAATACTATAATACCTGCCTCCTATGTACAAGATTATAACATACTTTAATACTGCCTCTATGTACAAGAATATAACTACTTTAATACTGCTCCTAGGTACAAGAATATAACTACTAAAATCTGCCTCCATATTGTACAAGTATTATAAACTACTATAATACTGCCCCTATTTACAGAAATAAAACTACTATAAATACTGCTCCCTATGTACAGTTTTATTCACTACTATAATAACTGCTCCTATGTATAAGCATATAACTACTATAATTACTGCCCTCTACTGTTAAGAATTATAACTACTATAATACTGCCACTGATGTACATGTATATAACTACTAATAATTACTGTCTCCTATGTACAAGAATATAACTACTATAATACTCGCCTCTTTTTATGTACATGAATTTTAAAAATACCTATAAATACTGCTCCTCCATGTCACGGCTGCCCCCTCACGACCCACCCTCCGGGTCGCACTCGCTCCAACTACCCTGCCACGATGTCCGACTGTGTCTCTGCTTCCTGCACGGTTTTGTCCCTGCCTCCATAGGGCGCAGCGCGCGCCGGCACTGTTTTAAATTTATAAGGGCCAGGCACCGGTAAATTACCATTGCCGGTAGCAGACCCTTATTAAAGCCTGCCCCTTCCATGTGCCCTAGCGCTGGATCTTAGAGCCTTTTTGCCTACTCGAGAAAGCATGCCTGAATTCTTGTCTGTTTACCGTGTACCGTACCCGTTTGTCTCCGTCTCTCGACACCGACCTTGCTCGCCCTGCCCTGACATAATGCTTGTCCCCGACTACGAGCCCGCCTTAACAGTTTTTGTAGACAAGCTTACACTCGGCCTGCCCCCAAAGCAAGTCATGTCATGGGGTAGCGACCCTGTTAGACTCCCGCCGCAGCAAGTCACCATCCACTTTGCGGCTCGCTCTGTGAAAACAGGGACCCCTCTTTGATTCCTCTCCCTGACGTGGCTTCTGCCATCGCTTGGCGGTGGTCCAGAGGATCCACTACCGTGCGTGAACACTCCTTATGTCGTAAGAATATAAACTACTATAATACTGCTCCTTATGTACAGATTATAACTACCTATAATACTGCTCCTTTACAGAATATAAATACTATAATACTGCTCCTATTACAAGAATATAACTACTATAATATGCTCCTATGTAGAAGAATATAACTGCTATAAATTCTGTCCCTATGTACAAGAATTTAACTACTATAATACTGCTCCTATATACAGAATTTAACTTTCTTATAATACTGCCCCTATGTACAAGGAATTATAAACTACTATATTTTATTCCCCTATGTACAGAATATAACTAATGTTAATACTCGTCCCCTATGTACAAGATATAACTACTATAATACTGCCCACCCCCCACCCCCCCCCCCCACCCTCTATGTCAAGGAATATAACTACAATTTACTGTCCCTATGTACAAGAATATAACTACTATAATACTGCCACTATGTACAAGATTATTAACTACTGTTAATTCTGTCCCCTATGTACAAGAATATAACTACTATATTACTGCCCCTATGTACAAGAATATACAATACTATAATACGCTTCCTATGTCACAAGGCATGTATATAATATATATTCTGCCCCACTAGTATACAAGAAATATAATACTATAATACTGTACCACTATGTACAAGAATATAACTGCGTTTAATTACTGACTCCTTTGTACAAGAATATAACTACTATAAATACTGCTATATGTACAGAATATAACTACTAATAAATAATGCTCCCTATTACAAGAATTTAAGCTACTATAATACTTCCCCCTATTGAAAATGGGATTATTGCTACTATAATACTGTTCCTATATACAAGAATATAACTAAATTAATACTGCTCCTATGTACAAGAATATAACTACATATAATTACTGCCCCTATGTACAAGAATATAACGACTATAATACGTTCCCCTATTCACAAGAATATAACTACCATAATACTGCTCATATTTACAAGAATAACTACTATAATACTGCTCCTATGTACAAGAATATAACTACTATAATACTGCTCCTATGTACAAGAATATAACTACTATATTACTGCTCCTGCTGGTACTAGAATATAAGCTACTATAATAACTGCTCCTATGTACAAAGAATATAATGCTATAATACTGTCCCTATGTACAAGATATATAACCTACTATAATACTGCTCACTCTAACAAGAATATAACTACTATATACTGCCCTATGTACAATGAATAAACTAACTATAATACTGCCCCTATGTACAAGGAATTATACTACTGTAATTACTGTCCCACTATTGTACAAGAATATAATACTATAATACTGCTCTATGTTACAAGAATATAACTACTCAATAATTACTGTCCCTATGTACAAGAAGTATAACTACTATAATACTGCCCCTATGTACAGGAATATAACTACTGTACTGTAATACTGCCCCCTATGAGCAAGAATATAACAACTATCATACTGCCCCTATCTACAAGAATATAACTACTATAATTACTGCTCCTATGTACAAGGATATAACTCACTATAATACTGCCCCTCTATATACAGAATATAGACTACTTAATACTGTACCCTATGTACAAGATTTAACTGCCTATAATACTGTATTGTACAAGAATTATAACTACTATAATACTGCTCCTATGTAAAGTATATAACTACTATATACTGATCTATGTACAAAGAATATAACTACTATAATACTTCCCCCTATGTACAAGAATATAGCTACTATAATACTGGTTCTTTATACAAGGAATATACTACCTATAATACTGTCCTATGTACTAAAGAATTAACTACTATAATACTGCCATATGTTACAAGAATATAAACTATATAATACTGTCCCCTATGCCACAAGAATATACCTACCTTTATAACTGCTCTTTGTACAAGAATATAACTACTTTAATACTGCTCCTTGTACAAGAATATAACTACTATAATACTGCTCCTATGTACAAGAATACACTAATATAATATGGCTCCTATGTACAAGAAGAATTAACTACTATATTACTCCCCTACTGCACCAAGAATATAACTACTATATTACTGAATTTTATGTACAAGAATATTACTACTTTAATAATGCCCCTTTGCACCAAGATTATTACTACTATAATTATGCTTCTATGGACAAGACATAAACTGCTATAACTGTGCTCCTATGTAACAAGAATATAACTACTATAATATGCTCATTATGTACAAGAATATAACTGCTTTAATACTGCTCCTATGTACAAGAATAACAACTATAATTGCTCCTATGTACAAGAATATAACTACTATAATACTAGCCCTCTATGTACAAGAATATACTACTATAATACTCGCCCCTATGTACAAGAATATAACTATTATAATACGGCTCCTATGTACAAGAAATATTAACTACTATCATTCACAGCCCCTTCTGTACAAGGTATACAACTTACTATAATACTGCACCTATGTACATGATTTATAACTACTATAATACTGCTCCCTTGTACAAGAATATAATACTATAATTACTTGCCCTATGTACAAGAGATAAATACTATATTACTGCCTCCTATTACAAGATTATAAACTCACTTATAATACTAAGCCTCCTATATACAAGATATAACTTACTATAATATGCCCCTAAAGTACAAGGAATATAACATACTATAATACGCCTCCTATGTTATAAGAATATAACTACTATAATACTGCTCCCTATGTACAAGGAATTTAACTACTATAATAATGCTTCGTTGTAGAAGAATATAATACTATAATATGCCTCCCTATGTACAAGAATATAACTACATATACTGCCCCTATGGTACTAGGAATATAATCTACATAATACTTCCCTATGTAACAAGAATATAACTACTATAATACTGCCCACCTATGGTATAGAATATAACTTACTATAATTCTGCTCCCTTTGTACAAGAATATAACTAATATAATTACTGGCCCTTGTACAAGAATCTAATTACTTAATACTGCCCTATGTACAAGAATATAACTACTAAATACTTCCCTATTGTACAAGAATATAAAGCTACTATATCTGCCCATTTGAATAAGAATATAACTATATAATACTGCACCTATGTATAAGATATAACTAACTATAATACTGCTCCCTATGTACAATGATATACTACTATATACTGCTCCTTGTATAGAATATAACTACTATATTACTGACTCCTTTGTACAAGAGTATAACTACTATAATACTGCCCCTATGAATACAAGAATATAACTACTATAATACTTCCTTTGTACAAGAATATAACTACTATAATACTGCCACCTATGTATAAAAGTATATAACTACTATAATACTGCTCCCTTGACAAGAATATATCTATATAATATGGCCCCTAATGTACAGAATCTAACTACTTAATAATGCCCCTATGTACAAGAATATATATCTACTATAATACTTCCCCTATTACAAGAATATTAAACTACTATATTACTGCCACCTATGTTAAGAATATAACTTACCTATTATACTGGCTCTAGTACAAGAATTATAATCGAACTATAATACTGCCTCCTATGTACAAGAAATATAACTACTTTAATACTGCCCCCTATATACAAGAATATAACTACTATAATACTGCCTCTCTTATCTCAGTAATTACTACCTGTCCTCGTTTTTCTTTTCTTGCTTCAGATCTCGATTGTTTAATATAAGTTCCCAGAATTTAATCTGTGAGCAGATGAGAATCGGGCGCTGCTGATTGCGGGATGTCGGGAAGACACAATCTTTCATCCTCCCCTTTTACTGTTCTCTTTTCTTGTCATATTTATCAATGGGAAGATTTTATGTTTCTGCGAAGTTTCCTGTCGAGTTTTTATCATAATTGATTCGGTGTTTATGAGTGTTTGCTGTTACCATGACAATGAGTTATAATGTGGGGTAAATGAAGCTGCGACACGCGTCGTCCTCATTGCTTTTCCTTCCAGTTACTGCATCTCCTTGCCAAATCCTTGTAGTACGGCGCTGATCTCCCTGCTCCCCCCCCCCCAGCACCTTCCATATTACCTGCCATTGTTTTAGTAATATTGAAGCAGCCGGGAGCCCCAGGTGCTGGCTCTCAGATATATTACGGCTGTGAATCATGGCCGCCGCAATCAGCTGAACACATTGTCGCTGGGAATTCAATTTAAATATCATTACAGTTTGAGAAACATTGAGACGAAGTGAAAAAAAAAAAAAAAAAGGAAATATATTAGCGTAAAATGTAATGAAAAATCAAAAACTAGAAAGGCGATAAGGCAGGGAAGAGACGCACATGTCACAGCGCCGCCACGTTTATATATAGACTCCAGGGGAGGAGCTTTCACCGTGCGGCGCTCATCCGCGACGCAGCGCCTGCTGATCAGGGTTCTGCAGTTGTCCATCTGTTGATGTCAGTAGTTGATGTTTGTCATGTGATGTTTCCCGATATACTTCAATCACCACGGAAAAAAAACAAGGGGTCACAAAAAAAAAATCAAATTTTTAGAGAAATATGCAGGATCTGTGTCTTAAAGGGGTGTTCCATTGTGCACTTTGATGGCCTATTGATTGGGTATGCCATAGAAGTGTGAGAGGTGCGGGTGTGAGATATGTAAAAGTGTTTAATACCTTTATTTAGGGAAATGTAAAGTGTGCTGTACAGACTTAAGTGTAGAAGTAATAGGAAAGTTATGCTTAGTAAGATAGAGGTTTAATAAGTAGGTTCTGGTCCCAGTTAGTCTGCTAGAACAGCAGTGTTTTACCCCCAGCCACTAGGGAGCTGAATCTCTGTGAAGAGTAGAAGGGGGGTCAGCTGTCAGCAGGGGGGATTTAGTAAAGTAGTGAGAAATGTAGTTTTTACTATGAGTCTGTTGGAGAGTCTGCTAGGGTCTGCCTCTGAGGAGGCAGAATAGGAGCTGGACACACATTCTGGCTAGAATGCGGGGGCGAGGCAGGATAAGCTGGAAGGAAAAGGAAGCAAGTCAAGGACCTTTAGGACTTGTATATAGTTACCCTGTTTTCAGGCATAAGCAAGCAAAAAAACGGGAGCTAGCCGGGGCAGAACTTCGCCTCTGGACGCAGGGGATGGAAAGGGGAAAGGACCCCAACTACAGCAAAGACGGAACGTTGGCAGCCCCTGAGCTGAGTGGAAAGGGGAAGAGCCCACTGAGTACAGCCAGGTTAGAGCAGTGAGGTTGGCATGGAGGAAGCCCCCTCGGGTACTGCTGGGCGGAGTGCATGGTGCCAGAGCTGTGTGAATCTCTATGTGAGCGACAGGATTGTTCTGCAAGTGTCGTTGTTGGAGGAAGAAACGAAGTAAAGCCACGGTTCTCCCGGTCAGCAAGTGTTGTGTCGTTTGTCTTTATTTCCACGCCGGTACACAGAGTCCCACATCGTCTCTCCCCGCAATAAAAAGAATCTGAGTGGGTTGCTTGTCCTCGCCCACCTCTTACACGGGTCCCACTTCTGGGACCCATACTTATCTCAGGAATGGACCCCTAAAAGTTTCAGTTCAGAATGGAGAGGCTGGTCACGCTTGTATGCAAATCTTCATTCTGTTCTATGGGAGTTCCAAGCACAACTGAACATTCTGTTCCCCTGTATTGGGAAAAGCCATAGAAGAAAATGGAGAACACAGCGCCCCCCTGTACTGGGAACACCCATAGAAGAGAATGGAGAACACAGCGCTCCCCTATACTGCGAACTCCCATAGAACAGAATGGAGAACACAGCGCTCCCCTGTACTGGGAACTCCCATAGAACAGAATGGAGAACACAGCGCTCCCCTGTACTGGGAACTCCCATAGAACAGAATGGAGAGAACACAGAGCTCCCCTATGCTGGGAACTCCTATAGAACAGAGTGAAGAACACAGCGCTCCCCTGTACTGGCAACTCCCATGGAACAAAATTGAGAACACAGCTCTCCCCTGTACTGGGAACTCAGATAGAACAGAATGGAGAACACAGCGCTCCCCTTTACTGGGAACTCCCATAGAACAGAATGGAGAACACAGCGCTCCCCTTTACTGGGAACTCCCATAGAACAGAATGGAGAACACAGCACTCCCCTGTACTGGGAACTCCCATAGAACATAATGGAGAACAAAGCGCTCCCCTGTACTGGGAACTCAGATAGAACAGAATGGAGAAGACAGTGCTCCCCTTTACTGGTAACTCCCATAGAACAGAATGGAGAACACAGCGCTCCCCTTTACTGGGAACTCCCATAGAACAGAATGGAGAACACAGCGCTCCCCTGTACTGGGAACTCCCATAGAACAGAATGGAGATTACAGCACTCTCCTGTACTGGGAACTCCCATAGAACAAAATTGAGAACACAGCACTCCCCTGTACTGGAAGCTCCCATAGAACAGAATGGAGAACACAGCGCTCCCCTATACTGGGAACTCCCATAGAACAGAATGGAGAAACTCGGGATCAGTACAGGATAAGTAATGTATGTACACAGTGACTGCTCCAGCAGAATAGTGAGTGCGGCTACTGGAATATAATACAGGATGTAACTCAGGATCTAAGGTAAGTAATGTATGTACACATGACTGCACCACAATAGTAGTGCAGCTCTGGTAATACAGATGTAACTCAGGATCAGTACAGATAAGTAGTATCTCACAGTGCTGCACCAGCAGAATAGTGAGTGCAGCTCTGGAGGATAATACAGGATGTAACTCAGGATCAGTACAGGATAAGTAATGTATGTACAGTGTCTGCACCAGCAGAATAGTGAGTACAGCTCTGGAGTATAATACAGGATGTAACTCAGGATCAGTACAGGAGAAGTAATGTTACACAGACTGCACCAAGAATAGTGATGCAGCTGGAGTAAATACAGATGTAACTGTAGTACGGATAAGTAATGTTGTACAGTGTCCCGCACAGCAGAATAGTGAGTACAGCTCTGGGTATTAAGGATGAATCAGGATCAGTAGGATAAGTAATGTATGTACATGACTGCACCAGAGAATAGTGAGTGCACTTGAGTATAATACAGATAACTCAGATCAGTACAGGATAAGTAGTATGTACACAGTGACTGCACCAGCAGAATAGTGAGTGCAGCTCTGGAGTATAATACAGGATGTAACTCAGGATCAGTACAGGATAAGTAATGTATATACACAGTGACTGCACCAGCAGAATAGTGAGTGCAGCTCTGGAGTATAATACAGGATGTAACTCAGGATCAGTACAGGATAAGTAATGTATGTACACAGTGACTGCACCAGCAGAATAGTGAGTGCAGCTCTGGGGTATAATACAGGATGTAACTCAGGATCAGACAGGAAGAATGTAGTACACAGTGACGCACGAGAATAGTGACGCAGCTCTGGTATATACAGGAGTAACTCGATCGTACAGGATAAGTAATGTATGTACACAGTGATTGCACCAGCAGAATAGTGAGCGCAGCTCTGGAGTATGATACAGGATGTAACTCAGGATCCGTGCAGGATAAGTAATATTTATGTACAAAGTTGTTCTTTTTAAGTGAATCCCTTTTGGACGCAGCGTCACTGGAGCCGTCCTGTTGTCTGACCGCCCAATAATTACACATAAAGAAAAAGGACAGTGATAGCAGAGATAAGCAGCGCCCAAATCTTGCAGAATCAATACATTGAGTTCATTTTGTATTTCTTATATCCGTGTAAAATAATAGAAATTAAAGCATCTTGGATATTTTCCAGCTAAAACTCTTGTGGGCGAGGAAAAGCTTCCAACATTATGTATGGAAAAAAATACTAAAAAGAAACATTAATTTGGCACCGCAGCAATTATCACATTTGCATAGATTTTATTTCCAGCCTAATATTTGACATCTGTGCTTTAATAAATGCGGATCAGATATCATGAATTTCAAAACATCTGATTTCGGTTTTAACGTCGGGAAAACCTGATTTCCAAAATAAATTATCATATTTTCCTGTTTACAACAACAGCGCGGAGAAGAGAAGAGCGCCATCTGAATATCGGCAATTAAGCCCTCCTCTAGCAAACACGGCTGATCACATCTACATCATCCAAACACTTTCCGGAGTCATCGGGGTAAAAAAAACCCACCAACATAAAAGGCCGATAATGTCCAATGTTCTGTGGTCGCAAATTAGGCAAAATGTAGAGATTAATTGCGGAACTGAAATTTAGGTTTGAATTTAAATTCTGATCCAGACTGGCTTTTATTCCATGATCGTCATGATTGAGGAAGATCAGCAGTATGACTTTCAGTCTTCATTGACCTTTCCCTACATATTAAAAGCCAAGGTGGAAGGTGGACTTGTATTAGGTGGAAGGTGGACTTGTATCAGGTGGAAGGTGGACTTGTATTAGGTGGAAGGTGGACTTGTATTAGGTGGAAGGTGGACTTGTATTAGGTGGAAGGTGGACTTGTATTAGGTGGAAGGTGGACTTGTATTAGGTGGAAGGTGGACTTGTATTAGGTGGAAGGTGGATTTGTATTAGGTGGAAGGTGGACTTGTATTCGGTGTAAGGTGGACTTGTATTCGGTGTAAGGTGGACTTGTATTAGGTGGAAGGTGAATTTGTATTACGTGGAAGGTGGATTTGTGTTAGGTGGAAGGTGGACTTGTATTAGGTGGAAGGTGGATTTGTATTCGGTGGAAGGTGGACTTGTATTCGGTGTAAGGTGGACTTGTATTAGGTGGAAGGTGAATTTGTATTACGTGGAAGGTGGATTTGTGTTACGTGGAAGGTGGACTTGTATTAGGTGGAAGGTGGATTTGTATTAGGTGGAAGGTGGACTTGTATTAGGTGGAAGGTGGATTTGTATTAGGTGGAAGGTGGACTTGTATTAGGTGGAAGGTGGATTTGTATTAGGTGGAAGGTGGACTTGTATTAGGTGGAAGGTGGACTTGTATAAGGTGGAAGGTAGACTTGTATTAGGTGGAAGGTGGACTTGTATTAGGTGGAAGGTGGATTTATATTAGGTGGAAGGTGGACTTGTATTAGGTGGAAGGTGGACTTGTATTAGGTGGAAGGTGGACTTGTATTAGGTTGAAGGTGGACTTGTATTAGGTAAGAGGTGAACTTGTATTAGATGGAAGGTGGAATTGTATAAGATGGAAGGTAGACTTGTATTAGGTGGAAGGTGGACTTGTATTAGGTGGAAGGTGGACTTGTATTAGGTGGAAGGTGGATTTGTATTAGGTGGAAGGTGGACTTGTATTAGGTGGAAGGTGGACTTGTATTAGGTGGAAGGTGGACTTGTATTAGGTGGAAGGTGGACTTGTATTAGGTGGAAGGTGGATTTGTATTAGGTGGAAGGTGGACTTGTATTAGGTGGAAGGTGGACTTGTATTAGGCGGAAGGTGGAGTTGTACTAGGTGAAAGGTAGACTTGTATTAGGTGGAAGGTGGATTAGTATTAGGTGGAAGGTGGTCTTGTACTAGGTAAAAAGTGTACTTGTATTAGGTAGAAGATGGACTTGTATTACGTAAAAGGTGGACTTATATTAGGTAGAAGGTGGAAGGACTTGTATTAGGTGGAAGGTGGACTTGTATTAGGTGGAAGGTAGACTTGTATTAGGTAGAAGATGGAATTGTATTAGGTGGAAGTTAGAGTTGGCAGCAGTCAAGAGAGCAGGCACCACATTGCCAAGTCCACTATGTAGTGCTGCATAACAAGCAGGAGAGCAGACATGAATAGCTGGTGTTTTAGAAGTGGTTATACTCAGCCTTGCTTGGTCTATCTTGTGGACTTAGCAGGGTGGACTGGTCTCTCAACTGGAAATCAGGCAAAGTCTACGTCCTACTATATGTGAAGTGCTGTCAGTAGTTTTACTTAAACAAGGCCCTGTTTAGTTAGACACTGGTGTTACTGAAGTAATAAAATTCAAGTTTGGGATGTCCCTATCTTTAACACTAATCATAACCCTAAATGTTAGGGTGCTTGACTTTCATGGTCATTCATCATGTCTGCTTCCAGTTTCCCTAGGATACAATCCCTATATTGTGGAAAACAGACGTGATGTTGGGTGTGACATCAGAAAAAAACATGGTGGTAACCTAGTAAAACCAGAAGAAATATTAGATGTCACTTCTGAAGTCTGGCTATGGTGGGAACAATGCAAGGCTTGGACCTGAAGAGACACCAAAAACTCCCAAAAATTCTAACCTGAATTCTAAGCCCAATTTAGAGTTAGAGTCAGAGTGGACTAGGCTGCCTGGGGCTGATTCTTGGGGTCCACCAGTGGAGTTGATTCTAAGGGCCCACCAGTTGAGTTTATTCTGGGGACCACCATTGGAATTGATTCTTGGGCCCACCAGTAGAGTTGATTCTTGGGGCCCACCTAGGGTTGTTTCTTGGGATCCACTAGTGGAGTTGTTTTTTGGGGCCCACCAGTGGAGTTGATTCTTGGGGCTCATCAGTGGAGTTGATTCTTGTGGCCCACCAGTGGAGTTTATTTTTGAGGCCCACCAGTGGGGTTAATTAATTGCGCCTCCAGTGGAGATGATTCTTGGGGCCCACCAGTTGAGGTTATTCTTGGGGCCCACCAGTGGACTTTTTTTTTGGGGCCCACCAGTGGGGTTGATTCTTGGGGCCCACCAGTGGAGATGATTCTTGGGGCCCACCAGTTGAGTTTATTCTTGGTTGCCACCAGTGGAGTTGATTCTTGGGGCCACCACTGGAGCTGATTCTTGGGGCCCACCAAGGAAGTTGTTTCTTGGGATCCACTAGTGGAGTTGTTTCTTGGGGCCCACCATTGGAGTTGTTTTTTGGGGCACACCAGTGGACATGATTCTTGGGGCCTACCAATTGAGTTTATTTTTGGGACCCACCAGTGGAGTTGATTCTTGGGGCCCACCCGGGGGTTGATTCTTGGGGCCACAGTGGAGATGATTTTGGGGCCCACCGTGGGGTTTTATTCTTGGGCCAAAAGGGAGTTGTTTCTTGGGGGGCCCTCCAGTGGAATTAATTTTTGGGGCCCACCAGTGGGGTTGATTCTTGGGGGCCCACCAGTGGGAATGATTCTTGGGGCCCCCCAGTTGAGTTTATTCTTGGTTGCCCACCCGTGGAGTTGATTCTTTGGGCCCACCAGTAGAGTTGAATCTTGGGGCCCACCAAGGAAGTTGTTTCTTGGGATCCACTAGTGGAGTTGTTTCTTGGGGCCCACCATTGGAGTTGTTTTTTGGGGCTCACCAGTGGAGTTGATTCTTGGGGCCTACCAATTGAGTTTATTCTTGGGACCCACCAGGGGAGTTGATTCTTGGGGCCCACCAGTGGGGTTGATTCTTGGGGCCACCAGTGGAGATGATTCTTGGGGCCCACCAGTGGAGTTGATTCTTGGGGCCCACCAGGGGAGTTGTTTCTTGGGGTCCATTAGTGGAGTTGATTTTTTGGGTCCACCAGTGGAGTTGATTCTTGGGGTCCACGAGGGGAGTTTCTTGGGACCCACCCTACAGCTTTCTACCTTTCCCACTTGCTTTCTACCTTTCTTCTGGAAAAGTAGCTCCATTCCTGCCATGTGCAGAGTGCCACTATTAGCTCCCTTACTCCCTGTGGGCCAGTCTGAGCCTGGTTAGAGGTAATTTTTGTTGTTGTCGATGTTGGCCGAATTTTGATTTGAATAGAATTGTTTTGTTTCAGGTCGAAGCATAACAGCAGTTGTCAGGTTGCAATCTGTAGAAGTTCTGGAATATACATATTATGTTTCACCAGCATTTCTATCCCTGGGTTCCTTTAGTAAATATGGCCAATGGTCCAACCAGGATAAGGCAACAATACGAGATTACAAGATCGAGCTTCCATTGGAGCTAATTGTGGGAAAATGACAGCAGTAATTAGGACCCTCCGGTCTTACAACAGGTCAGAGCCACTGAGATTTTTGGGGTAATTACCATGCACCGGGTTGACAGAGAGGAGCTGTGCTTGTAAACTTTAGCAAAAACTTTGCCCGATTAAATATTGATGCTTCACATTCGGCATTTCATTCTTTGGCAGATTGGTCACAGCTGGCGCCGCAAAGTTCCCGTTGGTTTGTATAGCAAGAATGTTAAAGTCTAGATAATTGCCTGTTCCCTAAAGTACACCTGAGGCGAAGAAAATCCACAAGGTGTACAATAAAGTTTTCAATCACTGCACAGAAATAACACGGAAAGAGGGCGACCGCTGTGGGTTTACGAGATCCCTCGAAAGAAACCGATGAAGGCGAGGACGACAAATCACGGATGCAAGAATAGACGGAGCTGAGTCTGGTGAATGTCGTCTGACTCCACCGCCACCTTGTCAAATTGAGTTAATGGCAGATATATTCCTGCAACCATTGGGGTGTTAAGACTGGCGCTCCAGCTGAGGACGCCTCGCAACGGGACACTTCATTTGATGCTAAATCTCATTCTAAGTATCTTTCTTATTTGGAGAGACGGCCCCGGATCTCAAGCTCACGTTTTTGGATCTCCTTCCTTTTCTATATGAAAAATAATGAAAGGAAAAATAAAGTTTCAAAGTTAGATTTAAATTTTTATGTAGTTTTTTTTTCTTTTTTTACAGAAATAAAAAAATAATGGAGTATTATGGAGACAGATACGTCTTGAGATAGAAAGATGCACGTTCTCCCTTGTAGTAACTGTCTCCTTTAGAGTAGATGCTGGCCACTTCAAATGGACTTTGGATGTCAGTGAATGTATGTGATACTTTTATTCTGCCTTTGTGTGTATTTGTTTGTTATATTTCAAGACAGTTGACAAAATCATCATGTTATATTGCAGAACAGTAAGCAGCACCACCCGGCAGCATCATCATGTTAGATTGCAGGACAGTGGGTAGTAAGATCCAGAAGCACCTCCATGTTAGATTGTAGGAAGGTGGGTAATAATAAATGGCAGCAGCTCCATGGTAGATTGTAGGAAGGTGGGTAGCAATACCCGGCAGCAGCTCCATGTTAGATTGCAGGACAGTGGGCAGTAAAACCCGCCAGCACCTACATGTTAGATTGCAGGACAGTGGGCAGCAACACCCGGCAGCACCACCATGTTATATTGCAAGACAGTGGGCAGCAACACCTGGCAGCAGCTCCATGTTAGATTGCAGGACAGTGGGCAGCAACACGCGGCAGCACCACCGTGTTAGATTGCAGGACAGTGGGCAGTAAAACCCGGCAGCACCTACATGTTATATTGCAGGACAGTGGGCAGCAACACCCGGCAGCACCTCCATGTTAGATTGCAGGACAGTGGATAGTAACACCCAACAGCACCTCCATGTTAGATTGCAGGACAGTGGGCAGTAACACCCGGCAGCACCACCGTGTTAGATTGCATGATGGTGGGCAACAACACCCAGCAGCACCACCGTGTTAGATTGCAGGACAGTGGGCAGCAACACCTGGCAGCACCACTATGTTATGTTGCAGGACAGTGGGGAGTCACACCCAGCAGCAGCTCCATGCTATATTGCAGGACAGTGGACAGTAACTCCCAGCAGCACCACCATGTTATATTGCAGGACAGTGGACAGTAACACCCGGCAGCACCTCCATGTTAGATTGCAGGACAGTGGGCAGCAACACCCGGCAGCACCTCCATGTTAGACTGCAGGACAGTGGGCAGCACCACCCGGCAGCACCACCGTGATAGATTGCAGGACAGTGGGCAAGAAAACCCGCCAGCACTTCCATGTTATATTGCAGGACAGTGGGCAGCAACACCCGGCAGCACCTCCATGTTAGATTGCAGGACAGTGGGCAGTAACTCACGGCAGCACCTCCATGTTAGATTGCAGGACAGTGGGCAGCAACACCCGGCAGCACCTCCATGTTAGATTGCAGGACAGTGGGCAGTAAAACCCGCCAGCACCACAATGTTATATTGCAGGACAATGGGTGGTAACTCGCGACAGCACCTCCATGTTATATGGCATTACAGTGGGCAGTAACTCGCCACAGCACCTCCATGTTATATTGCAGGACAGTGGGCAGCAACACCCGGCAACAGCTCCATGTTATATTGCAGGACAGTGGGCAGTAACACCCAGCAGCATCATCATGTTATATTGCAGGACAGTGGGCAGCAACACCCAGCACCACCTCCATGTTATATTACTTTTGAGTGGCAACATAGATGAGGAAGCTACTGGGGGACTCTACATGTTGCAAAGGAGTTATCATAATATAATTGAAGTCAAGTCAGTGATCTGACCTGATAGATACTAAACAAACATGAAATATGTAAGTTTCACTTTTCAGCTTCACGGTCCATCCAGACAGTTGAGATCTCTTGCTGATATCCAGATAGTTGTGATTTCTTGCTGATATCCAGATAGTTGTGATTTCTTGCTGATATCCAGATCGTTGAGATCTCTAGCTTGTAACAGTGCGGCGCCGACGGACGTACGCCGAAGCGCCGACCGCAGACATCCGGGTGTGGATCCTCTGTGATCACCGCAGGCGAGGTGGTAGCTGGAGGACCACGCCAGGGAGTGGAGTCTAAGGGGCCCCTGGTCCTCGCCAGAGCCCGCCGCAAAGCGGGATGGACTTGGCTGCGGGACCCCCAGGTCACTACCCCTGACGTGGCTACCTGCGGTGACAGCCGGGGTGCAAGACAGGAATACAGGCGGTGGAATACAGGAACACATGACCATGTACAGCAGGATACAGGTTGGTTATACGTACACTTTGCACCACATGATACGGCAGGAACTGGACGGTTTACACATCAGGTACAGACCAGGGAACACGGCAGAAAAGGAGAGCACATACAGGACAGGAACACGGCGGGAAATACAGGAGACACAGCCCACGACGGACGGGACGGCCAGGAGCTCAGATGACAAAGACACTGGACCAGCATCTCAGGGGTTAAAAGCTCCAACAGCAGACCTGAGATGCTGGCAGGAGCTCAAGATGGGAAGCAGCTGAGACAGCAACAGACTGCAATGAACTGACCCAGAGTAGAGGCAGGAACTTCCTCTTATAGGCAGGGGTCAGAGGTAAAGAGGAAGTAGACAGAGACAACTAACCTATAAAAGACAGGAAGCTGCAGCGCGCGCCCTAAGAGGAACAGAGCACACACAGGACCCCAGGAAGCAACAGAACAGGACAGGACAGGTAAGCACAGGAAGGCACGACACGCCGACGGCCCAAGGCAGGGAACCGCGGCGTGAACCGTGACATTGCTGATATCCAGAAAGCTGTGATCTCTTGCTGATATCCAGATAGTTGTGATCTCTTGCTGATATCTAGATAGTTGAGATCTCTTGCTGATATCCAGATAGTTGAGATCTCTTGCTGATATCCAGATAGTTCTGATTTCTTGCTGATATCCAGAAAGCTGTGATTTCTTGCTGATATCCAGATAGTTGTGATTTCTTGCTGATATCCAGATAGTTGTGATCTCTTGCTGATATCCAGATAGTTCTGATTTGTTGCTGATATCCAGATAGTTGTGATTTCTTGCTGATACCCTAGATAGCTTGTGATCTCTTGCTGATATCCAGATAGTGTGATTTCTTGCTGATATCCAGATAGTTGTGATTTCTTGCTGATATCCAGATAGTTTGGGATTTTTGCTGATATCCAGATGTTGTGATTTGCTTGCTGATATCCAGATAGTTGATTTGTTGCTGATATCCAGAAGTGTGATTCTTGCTGATATCCAGATAGTTGGGATTTCTTGCTGATATCCAGAAAGTCTGTGATTTTGCTGATATCCAGAGATACGTTGCTGTATAATTGTGATTTGCTGATATCCAGATAGTTGGATTTCTTGCTGATATCCAGATAGTTGAGCAACCATACTGTTTGTTGCTGATATCCAGAAAGCTGTGATTTCTTGCTGATATCCAGATAGTTGGGATTTCTTGCTAATATCCAGATAGTTGTGATTTGTTGCTGATATCCAGATAGTTCTGATTTGTTGCTGATATCCAGATAGTTGTGATCTCTTGCTGATATCCAGATAGTTGAGATCTCTTGCTGATATCCAGAAAGCTGTGATTTCTTGCTGATATCCAGATAGTTGGGATTTCTTGCTAATATCCAGATAGTTGTTGTTTGTTGCTGATATCAAGATAGTTCTGATTTGATGCTGATATCCAGATAGTATGTTTTGAATCAAACTGGACTTGCTGATATCAGATAGTACACGCATGATATTCAGAAGTGTGATCTCTTGCTGATTCCAGTAGTTGTGATCTCTTAGCCTGATATCCAGAAAGCTGTGAATTCTTGCTGATTCCAGATAGTTGTGATTTCTGCTGAAATCCAGATAGTTGAGATTTCTTGCGATATCCAGATAGTTGTGATTTCTTGCTGATATCCAGATAGTTGTGATTTCTTGCTGATATCAAGTAATTGAGTGAAATGTGGATCTCTTGCTGAACCAGATAGTTGTGATTTCTTGCTGATATCCAGATAGTTCTGATCTCTTGCTGATATCCAGAAAGCTGTGATTTGTTGCTGATATCCAGATAGTTGTGATTTCTTGCTGATATCCAGAAAGCTGTGATTTCTTGCTGATATCCAGATAGTTCTGATTTCTTGCTGATATCCAGATAGTTCTGATTTCTTGCTTATATCCAGAAAGCTGTGATTTCTTGCTGATATCCAGATAGTTGAGATCTCTTGCTGATATCCAGATAGTTGTGATTTCTTGCTGATATCCAGATAGTTGTGATTTCTTGCTGATATCCAGATAGTTGAGATCTCTTGCTTGTAACAGTGCGGCGCCGACGGACGTACGCTGAAGCGCCGACCGCAGACATCCGGGTGTGGATCCTCTGTGATCACCGCAGACGAGGTGGTAGCTGGAGGACCACGCCAGGGACTGGAGTCTAAGGGGCCCCTGGTCCTCGCCAGAGCCCGCCGCAAAGCGGGATGGACTTGGCTGCGGGACCCCCAGGTCACTACCCCTGACGTGGCTACCTGCGGTGACAGCCGGGGTGCAAGACAGGAATCCAGGCGGTGGAATACAGGAACACAGGAACATGTACAGCAGGATACAGGAGGGTTAAACGTACACATAGCACCACAGGATACGGCAGGAACTGGACGGGTAACACATCAGGTACAGACCAGGGAACACGGCAGGAACAGGAGAGCACATACAGGACAGGAACACGGCAGGATACAGGAGACACAGACACGACGGACAGACGGCCAGGAGCTCAGATGACAAAGACACTGGACCAGCATCTCAGGGGTTAAAGGCTCCAACAGCAGACCTGAGATGCTGGCAGGAGCTCAAGATGGGAAGCAGCTGAGACAGCAACAGACTGCAATGAACTGACCCAGAGCAGAGGCAGGAACTTCCTCTTATAGGCAGGGGTCAGAGGTAAAGAGGAAGTAGACAGAGACAACTAACCTATAAAAGACAGGAAGCTGCAGCGTGCGCGCCCTAAGAGGAACAGAGCACACACAGGACCCCAGGAAGCAACAGAACAGGACAGGACAGGTAAGCACGACACGCCGACGGCCCAAGGCAGGGAACCGCGGCGTGAACCGTGACATTGCTGATATCGAGAACGCTGTGATTTCTTGCTGATATCCAGATAGTTGTGATCTCTTGCTGATATCCAGATAGTTGTGATCTCTTGCTGATATCAGTATTGAGATCTCTTGCTGATATCCAGAAAGCTGTGATTTCTTGCTGATATCCAGATAGTTGTGATTTCTTGCTGATATCCAGATAGTTGAGATTTCTTGCTGATATCCAGATAGTTGTGATCTCTTGCTGATATCCAGATAGTTGAGATTTCTTGCTGCTATCCAGATAGTTGTGATCTCTTGCTGATATCCAGAATAATGTGATTTCTTGCTGATATCCAGATAGTTGTGATATCTTGCTGATATCCAGATAGTTGTGATCTCTTGCTGATATCCAGATAGTTGAGATCTCTTGCTGATATCCAGATAGTTGAGATTTCTTGCTGATATCCAGATAGTTGTGATTTCTTGCTGATATCCAGATAGTTGTGATTTCTTGCTGATATCCAGAAAGCTGTGATCTCTTGCTGATATCCAGATAGTTATGATCGCTTGCTGATATCCAGATAGTTGTGATTTGTTGCTGATATCCAGATAGTTGTGATTTCTTGCTGATATTCAGATAGTTGAGATCTCTTGCTGATATCCAGAAAGCTGTGATTTCTTGCTGATATCCAGATAGATCTGAATAAAAGATAAAATACATAAAGATGTGATCTCTTGCTGATATCCAGATCGTTGTGATCTCTTGCTGATATCCAGATAGTTGTGATCTCTTGCTGATATCCAGATAGTTGTGATTTGTTGCTGATATCCAGATAGTTCTGATTTGTTGCTGATATCCAGATAGTTGTGATCTCTTGCTGATATCCAGAAAGCTGTGATCTCTTGCTGATATCCAGATAGTTGTGATCTCTTGCTGATATCCAGATAGTTGTGATCTCTTGCTGATATCCAGATAGTTGTGATCTCTTGCTGATATCCAGAAAGCTGTGATTTGTTGCTGATATCCAGATAGTTGTGATTTCTTGCTGATATCCAGAAAGCTGTGATTTCTTGCTGATATCCAGATAGTTGTGATTTCTTGCTGATATCCAGATAGTTGAGATTTCTTGCTGATATCCAGATAGTTGTGATTTCTTGCTGATATCCATATAGTTGTGATCTCTTGCTGATATCCAGATAGTTGTGATTTCTTGCTGATATCCAGATAGTTGTGATCTCTTGCTGATATCCAGAAAGCTGTGATTTCTTGCTGATATCCAGATAGTTGTGATCTCTTGCTGATATCCAGATAGTTGTGATTTCTTGCTGATATCCGGATAGTTGTGATTTCTTGCTGATATCCAGATAGTTCTGATTTCTTGCTGATATCCAGATAGTTTGATCTTGCTATATCCAGAAGTGTGATTTCTTGCTGATATCCAGATAGTTGTGATCTTTTGCTGATATCCAGATAGTTGTGATCTCTTGCTGATATCCAGATAGTTGTGATCTCTTGCTGCTATCTGGATAGTTGTGATTTCTTGCTGATATCCAGATAGTTGTGATCTTTTGCTGATATCCAGATAGTTGTGATCTCTTGCTGATATCCAGATCGTTGTGATTTCTTGCTGAGATCCAGATAGTTTTGATCTCTTGCTGATATCCAGAGAGCTGTGATTTCTTGCTGATATCTGTTTCCTCATGGACATTTAGATATACAGATGAATAGGAATTAGTTAGAAACAAGAAAGCTACCAAAAAGACAGCTCATCGGAGGCAGGCCTTCCATCTACCTTATCTCCCCAAATCTTTCGCAGTAAAATGTCATTTTCTGTTTACACTTTATCTTTTTGGAACAAGACCGAGTGTTTCTTCTCCTTTTTTTGGAACATTTTGTATTCATGGAAGCTCTGATTGTGAATCATGACTGAAGTAAGAGCTCGGTCCTGTCAGATCTTTCCCTTCAGTTTTTTTTTTCTGTGAGAGCGTTGAAGTTTTTTGCAGGTCCCCATGGAAATTTTAACAAAGTCTGACATAACACATATTTAACAGGAAGCAATAAAGCCGGCATTCATATTTAATTCGTGGTTAATAATTCTTTAATAATGTGTAATACGGGCAAATTTACACTGTAGTTTTGCAACTGGAAGCATTAAAAATTGAAAGCAGCCACTGGAAAGTAGATAAAAGAATTTCAGAGGAAGCTTAATTAAAAAAAATGTAATGGACGGGAGGCATATGGTCGGTGACTAAAGGGGTTTACAATGTGCTTCTTGAATTGCCACAATGGGAAACATATCCAACTTCACCAAATAAAACTGCCATACTGTGAATAAATAATACTGCCATACTGTCATAAAGTAATACGATTGGGAGACTTTGGTATATGGTGTACAGAAGTATAGGGTATACCTCATTACTTCATTGCTACAGAAGAGGACGCCAGTATTATAAATATGGCAGATGGTCAGGTTCGGAATGGCCCAAAGAGGAGCAAGGGAAAGCCACAGTGGGGTCCTTGTATGATAGGCTGCTGGGCATGGCAGGTCTGGTGCTGCTTTTCAGGAAAAAAAGGCAGATAAAGAGGCAGAAAGCAAATGGCATGTGCAGTATATGGAGTCATGTACAGTAGCTATAGAGTAGACCTCAAGAATTGACTACATTGGTGGGCCCAAGAATGAGCTTCACTGGTGGGCTTTAAGAATAAAGTCCACTAGTGGGCCCCAAGAATCAACTCCACTGGTGGACCCCAAGAATCAACTTCACTGTTGAGCCCCAAGAATCAATTCCACTGGTTGGCCCCAAGAATCAGCTCCACTGGTGGTCCCCAAGAATCAAATCCACTGGTTGGCCCCAAGTATCAACTCCATTGGTGGGCCCAAGAATGACGTCCACAGTTGGGGCTCCAAAAATTAACTCCACTGGTGGACGCAAGAGTAAACTCCACTGGTGGGCCCCAAGAATCAATTCCACTGGTTGGCCTCAAGAATCAACTCAATTGGAGTGTCCCAAGAATGAAGTGAACAGTTGGGGCTCCAAAAATGAACTCCACTGGTGGACCCAAGAGTAAACTTCACTGGTGGGCCCCAAAAATCATTTACACCGGTGGACCCAAGAATCAACCCCACTGATGGGCTCCATGAATCAACCACACTGGTAGGCCCCAAGAATTAACTACACTGGTGGGCCCAAGATTTAACTCCACTGATAAGTACAGTAATCAACTCCATTGGTGGGCACCAAGAATGAAGTCCACAGTTATGAATTCCACTGGTGGACCAAAAAATTATCTTCAATAGTGGGCACAAGAGTCAACTCCACTAGTGGGTCCCAAGAATTAAATACACTGGTGGTCCCCAAGAGTCAACTCCACTGATGGGCCCAGGAATCAACTCCACTGGGACCAAGGCATCTGAATGCAACACTGCATACAGTAGTTTAGGAGTCTTACTACAAATTGTTCTCTAGATTTAGACGTTTTAAGGTCCACCTATAGAATACTACCATACATCAATTAAATACTACTGCTATACCTCCATGAATAAATAAATAATAGCACCATAGAGGGGCTGAATTAGGTTGGTCTGACCCTTTTTCTTAAGGAAATCTGTTCTCCTGCATCTTCTATTTTAATCAAGGATGTTAGTGAACACCATAAGAACCGATGGATAATGTTTACCTTTTTCCTTGTCCCGGAATTCATTCTAACATTTGAATAAAAAACAAATTAAGTTCGTAATTAATACCGAAAGACTATTAAGTGGATAATAGTAAGGCCTAGTGGTCAAGTTAGTAGTGAAAAGGTTACCAATATCCCTGGTGGTCCAGAGTATTAAAGTGCTTAGTGGTAGAGGTACAGGACAGTGGAGAGTTTGAGGCCAATCTGTGTTAGTAGACAAGGGTGTTTTAGAGGTTTTAGAGGTTGTATCTGTTTCATTAGTCTTCTAGTGTAGGTGATAAATTATTTCTCGTTTCCCTGGTGGTCAAGAGAATGGGTAGGTTGAAGCTTGCTTTCTGTATGGTCTAGGGAAACTGGAGAGATTGAAATCACACTTAGTATAGATCAAGGGTGCACAGGAGGACAGTGACCTAAAAAATATCCATGGAGTCCCATAGCACAAGATAGAAAGGGGAACCCCTCCATGGGCTTAATTATAGGGAGCCCAGACGGTGAAGGGGCTAATCAGTGGCAAGAACCTTGTACCTTCTTGTAGGGAATAACAGATTGTTGATTTTCTGCTATTTAGCACCAGGTTGTGGGGTCTCAGACGGTATTATTTATGCCTCTAATATTGCTAATTATGCTGCTATTTAAGTAGCATTATGGGACCTAATGAGTTCTAGTTATGAGCATGATCCCCTCTATCTTGGTTAGCTTCCACGGAAAGGGAGTTTAGTACTTTGTGATGTTTACTTTGTTCCCCATATCTTTTCCATCCGACTATCATGACCTTTTGTGATTTACATCCACTGCTCATTTTCCATCTGCCCTTACATTATTCACAAACTGTTGATCCCAAACTGTACATTGTTTGAGTGGAAATAGAACCATTCTGACCCCATTGTAGTTTCTAGTCTTTTTACCTTGGTGTGTATTCTCATGATGACCCCATTTTTGTTGGGTTATGGGATTCACTTTTACATAAATCATACACAATTGTATTAACTGCAAATCATCTCAGTGTAGCTGGGTCTTTGTTGACCCCATAGCTGTTCCTAGTCTTCCAACCTCAGTGTCGATGCTGAAGATGGCCCATTTTGGTTACCTTATAGGGCTCGTTTTGTCATTATACACAGTTATCTCTAACTGTACATCATCTAAATAGAGATGGGCCTACCTTCACCCCATAGCTCTTCTGAGTCTTCCTATCTTGGTGTCTATGTTCATGATGGCCCCATTTTGCTTAGGTTATGGGACACGTTCTTCCATTATCCACAGTGCATTGAGCCCTAATTGTACATCACCTGAATAGAGGTGGGTCTATCTTGACCCCATAGCCATTCCTAGTTTTATTACCTTAGTGTCTGTGCTAATGACTGGCTAATTTTGGTTGGTTTATAGGGCTTACTCCATTATCCATAGTGATCCCTAACTACATATCATCTAAGTGGGGATGGGACCTTCTTGATCTCATAGCAATTGCTAGTCTTCTACCTTGGTATCTGTACTCATGATGGCTCCAATTTGGTTGTGTAATGGGACTTTCTCCTATATTATCTACAAAGATCACTAACTGCACATCATTTGAGTGGGGATCCATTCCTGTACATCATGTTAGTAAAGATGGGCCCATCTTAATCCCATACCAGTTCTTAGTCTTTCTACCTTGGTGTCTTTGCTCATGATGTTCCCATGTTGTTTGGGTTATAGGGCTTTCTCTTTTATTATCTACAGTGATCCCTAATTATCTGACTGCAGATGGGCCCATCATGACCCAATAGCAGTCCTAGTCTTCCTACCTTGGTGTCTACGGTCATGATGGCCTCATTTTGATTGGAATTTGGGGCTCACTCTTCTGATATCCATAGTGCAGTGATCCCTAACTGCATATCATCTGGCTGGAGATGTTCCCATCTTGACCCAAAAGCAGTTCCCAGTCTTCTACTTTGGTGTCTATACTCATGTTTGCCCCATATTAGTTGGGGTATAAGGCTCACTTTCAATATCCACTGTGATCCCTAATTGTGAATTATCTGAATAGAGAAGGACCCATCATGACTCATCATGACCCCTAGCCTTCCTACCATGGTGTCCATGTTTGTTTGCCCCATTTTGGTTGGGTCATGGGGCTCGTTTTTCCATTATCCACAGTGGTCCCCAACTGAACATCATTTGAGTGGAGATTGGCCCATCTTGACCCATAGCAGTTCCAAGTCTTCCTTCCCTGTTTTCTATGCTCATTATGGGCCCATATTAGTTGACTTATAGGGCTTGCTCTTACATTAAACACAGTAATTCTGTGCATCATCTGAGTGGAAATGGGGCCCATATTGACCCCCACAGCTATTCCTACTCTTTGTATCTTACTGTCTATGTTCATGATGGCCTAATTTTGGTTTGGTTATAGGGCTTGCCCTTTCATTATCCACAGTGATCTCTAACTGCACATCATCTGAGTAGAGCTGGGAACATTTTTACCCCATAGCAGTTACTAGTTTTCTTCCTTGGTGTCTATGATCATGGTGGCCTTATTTTGATTCAATTTTGGGGCTCACTCTTCTATTATCCACAGTGCAGTGATCCCTAACTGCACATCATCTGAGTGGATATGGTCCCATTTTGACCTCATAGCAGTTCCTAGTGTTCCTACCATGGTGTTTACACTCATGATTGCCCCATTTTGGTTGGGTAATGGAAATTGCTCTTCTATTATCCACAGTGATCATTAACTACATATCTTTTGAGTGGTGATGGGACCATTATGACCTATAACAGATCCTAGCCTTCCTAGCCCATTTTGGTTTAGTAAGAGGGGACGAGCCAATAATGACACATAACAGAACCTAGCCTTCCTACCCTGTTGTCCTTGCTCATGATGGCCCCATTTTGGCTGAGTAAGTGGGGACGAGCCAATCCTGACACATAACATATCCTAGCCTTCCTACCCTGGTGTATATATTCATTATGGCCTCATTTTGGTTGGGTTATAGAGCTCACTCTTCCATTATCCACAGTGATTCCTTACTGCACATCATCTGAGTAGATATGGGCCCTTCTTGACCCCTTTGCAGTTCCTAATCTTCTTACCTTATTCTCTATGGTCATGATTGCCCCATTTTGGTTGAGTAATGGGATTTGCTCCTCTATTATCCACAGTGATCACTAACTACACCTCATTTAAGTGGTGATGGGCCCATCATAACCTATAACAGATTCTAGCCTTCCTACCCTGTTGTCCTTGCTCATGATGGCCCCATTTTGGCTGAGTAAGTGGGGACGAGCCAATCCTGACACATAACAAATCCTAGCCTTCCTACCCTGGTGTATATATTCATTATGGCCTCATTTTGGTTGGGTTATAGAGCTCACTCTTCCATTATCCACAGTGATCCCTAACTGCACATTATCTGTGTAGATATGGGCCTATCTTGACCCCATAGAAGTTCCTAATCTTCTTACCTTATTGTCTATGTACATGATGGCCCCATTTTGGTTTGGTTATAGGGCTCACTCTTCCAGTATCCACAGTGATTCCTAACTGCACATCACCTGAGTGGATATGGGTGCATCTTGACCCCATTGCAGTTCCTAGTCTTCTTACCTTATTGTCTATGGTCATGATTGCCCCATTTTGGTTGAGTAATGGGATTTGCTCTTCTATTATTCACAGTGATCACTAACTGCACCTCATTTAAGTGGTGATGGGCCTATCATAACCTATAACAGATCTTAGCCTTCCTACTCTGATGTCTATGTTCATGATGGCCTGATTTTGGTTGGATTATAAGGCTCACTCTTCCATTATCCACAATGATTCCTAGCTACACATCATCTGAGTGGATATGGGTCCATCATGACCTAAAACAGATCCTAGCCTTCCTACCCTGTTGCCCCTGCTCATGATGGCCCCATTTTGGCTGAGTAGTAGGGCTCACTCTTCCATTATCCACAGTGATCCCTAACTGCACATCATCTGAGAAGATATGAGCCCATCTTGACCCCATCGCAGTTCCTAATCTTCTTACCTTATTGTCTATGTACATGATGGCCCCATTTTGGTTGGGTTATGGGGCTTGCTCCTCTCAAGTGCCTACTGGGTTAATCTCCAGGAGGGCTAAATTCTTGTCAAATTCCTCAGACCCTCTCAGACAAAATTAGAGACTAATCGGCCAACGTGAAGATGGAAATGTCTCTTTTCAATTTTCTAGCGTATTAATCACGGCTGTAAGCAAAGCAGCAACACAAATCAAGCATCGAATTGTTTTACTTTGCTCCAACGCGGTGGCGAGCATGCAGTCACCTTGTGCAATCAGCAGTAAAATGATGGGCCAGATTCACCCGTGATTTATGTGGCCGGAAATTGTAGAGTTGCATTTTCTTCAAAGCTTAATGAACAACTTGGAAAGTAAATGGGTTGAATCTCAACAAAGTGGATAATATCTGCAATGTTTACAATAGAAATGGGTTTTCAAAAAAGTTTTGACCGCCGCCCCCCTTTGGCCCGCGGTTTTAAAATTCAGCGCTCTTACTAGAATGGAGATGATACATCTCCTTCTCCGTTTGTTCTGCACCAACCCTGAATTACGGTGTTCAATGAAGCTATGGGGAGCGGCTTTTTGCTACATGTGATAAATTTTTCACTCTACATACAGAGCCCAATCACCCTTTTTATGGAAATGAACTGGTGGTTTGAGATTCACAAAGATTTGCCAAAGAGATAGTTTATAATATTTGGAATGGTTCTCCGTGTCTCAGCTGCTTCTCACAGCACAAATTTTATTTGAGTATTATAGTAGTTATATTTTTGTAATAGGAGGAGTATTATGTAGTTATATTCTTGTACTAGGGTAAGTATTTAGTAGTTATAGTTTTAATAGGAACAGTATTTTATTTGTTATATTTTGTACATAGGGCAGTATTAATAGTTATATTTTGTACACGGGGAAGCATATTATAGTAGTTATATTTTGTACATAGGGGGCAGTTTTTAGTAGTGTTATTCTTTAATAGGAGCAGTATTATAGGGGTTAATTTTTAATAGGAGCAGTATTTAGTTTATTTTCTTGAACATGGGAAATTTATAGTAGTTTATTCTTGTACATAGGAACAGTATTTTAGTATTAATTCTTGTCATGGGGGGTGTATTATGTGTTTTTCTTGTAATAGAGGCTATTATGGTAGTTAAAATTTTGTAAAATGGGGGCAGTATTTTTTTTTAGTATTTTCTTGTAATGGAGCATTTATAGTAGTTATTTTTGTACATGGGGAGGCGGGGTTTATAGTAGTTATATTTTGTACTAGGGTACGATTTTAGTAGTTTAGTCTTGTACTAGGAACAGTATTAAGTAGTTATATTCTTTTCATAGGGCAGTATTTAGTAGTTATATTCTTGTAATAGAGGGATTTAGTAGTTATATTCTTGTACACGGAGCAGTATTTAAAAGTATTTATATTCTTGTACATGGGGGGCAGAATTATTGTTGTTTTATTCTTGTACATTGGAGCCGTATTATAGTGGTTATTTTCTTGTACTAGGAGGTATTATAGTATTATATTCTTGACATGGGGCAGTTTTATAGTAGTTTTTTTTTTTTTCTTTAAATAGGGGGACATTTTAATGTGGGTTATATTCTTGTCATAGGAGCATATTATAGTAGTCTTTCTTGTACTAGGACAGTATATATTAGTTAGATTCTTGTAAAAAGGGGCAGTTTATAGTAGTTAGATTTTGTACATGGGGGGCAGTTTTATATATTTTAAAATTCTTGTACAAGAGGCGTATTAAGTAGTTAGATTCTTGTAAATGGAGATATTTAAGTGTTTTTTTGTACATGGGGCGTATTATACTAGTTATATTCTTGTACATAGGGGGCAGTATTATAGTAGTTATATTCTTTACTAGAGGGATTATAGTAGTTATATTCTTGTACGAAGGGGGACAGTATTATTAGTTATATTCTTGTACATAGAGCGTATTATAGTAGTTTATTCTTGCATAGGAGCAGCATATGTAGTTAATTCTTGTACATAGGAGAGTATTATAGTAGTTATATTTTTGTACATAGGGCAGTATTATAGTGTTCATTCTTGTCTAGGGGGTTTATAGCTTTTATTTTCTTGAATAGAACAGTACTATAGTGGTTATATTTTTGGGTACATAGGGGCAATATTAAGTATTTATATTCTTGTACATAGAGGGCAGTATTATAGTATTTTTTATTTTGTACATGGGGCAGTTTTACAGTAGTTATATTCTTGTAATAGGAGCAGTATTTTAGTAGTTATTTTCTTGTACATGGGGGCAGTAATAGTGTTTTACCCCTGTACATGGGGGGCAGTATTATTTTGTTATATTCTTGTACATGGGGGGCAGTATTTTTGTATTTTAATTCTTGTAATAGGGCAGTTTTTTTTAGTATTTTCTTGCCATAGGGGCAGTTTTTTATAGAGTTTACTCCTGAAGGGGGGGCAGTATTAAGTAGTTTATTTTTGTAAAAAGGGGGGGCAGTATTATCTAGTTTATTTTTACAAAGGGCCAGTATTATAGTAGTTATATTCTTGTCCCAAAGGGGGAGTATTATAATATTTATTCTGTACATAGTTAGTATTATGTAGTTATATTTTTGACAGGGGGGGGGGGGGGGCAGTATTATAGTGTTAATCCTGACTGGGGGGGCGTATTATATATTTTTACATTTTGTACATGGGGGGGGCCAGTATTTAGTAGTTACATTCTTGTAAAGGGGGCGTTTATAAAATTTTTTATTTTGTAATTTTAACACCATGTTTTACATTGGTTGCTTCTACATTTCATTGAAGACAGAGGCAGTTACAACGATTCTGGCCCACACATCTGTTTTTGCTGACTGTAAATATGTTGGTATATTTGTCACTGTGTTATCTGTTCCCTTTCTATCAATTTGCAGGAGACAGAATTGTATTTGTAATATATAATACAATACACTCACTTGTCATATTAAATAGACTCACTTGGATTTTTTTCCCATGACAAATTGTCCTAGCAGTTCCTCATTTCAGAAAGCATATTATCTTCTGGATTATGACATAAAGCATTGTAGTGTTTCAGGCCATAGGGTATTTCACACCTGCCATAATCCCTATATATTTACACACTTTCTGCCACCTCACCCATTACTGCACTCTGTTATTAATGGCCAGATGCTAGAAGGAAGGACGTATTTTTTTTCCACTCCATTTTCCAAATCTAATGTTAAAAGCATAAAAAATTCAAGTTGTGGGATATAGTGACTCTGATCTTCTTCTATAGCTTATGCCTTTCTCATTTGGACCATCCTTTTTTGTTAAAAGCACCAATGCGTGTCTAACTTCAGGAACTCCCATATATTTGTTGTGAACTATGACTCAGGCAGTAAGTGTTAATTTCCCCGCAGCGCCACCACAGGGGAAATGGAGCATTACAAAATCCCACTGTAATCAATGTACTGTCCATGTCATGCATGGAGGTGTTCAGTCCTCTAGAGTATGGGCTTCTCTTTTTTGTCCAGGTCTTCTCTGTTGAATAGATGAAGTTCGTAAATGGAAGTCCCCGTCTCTATTACCTCAGAATTAAATGTTGTAGTACTTAAAAGTAAATGTTCTAAACTAAAAAAAACCTTCAATGAGGATTGGAAATTTAGCTTCATTTTCATATAGATTATAATTTTTGGTAGTGCTACTCATGTCTGTCCCTTTGCAACCTCATTTTGACCTAACTTCTAAAAAAATTTGGGCTCAGAATTTCTCAATCCTGATTTTTTTTTTACTCTGTCCCTGACCCTCTATGTAGCCCTAATCTTGACCATAACTAATCTTTACCTTCAATGTAGCCCTAATCTTGACCATAACAAATCTTTACCTTCAATGTAGCCCTAATCTTGACCATAACTAATCTTTACCCTCAATGTAGGCCTAATCTCGGCCATAACTAATCTTTACCCTCAATGTAGCCCTAATCATGACCATAACTAATCTTTACCCTCAATGTAATCCTAATCTTGACCATAACTAATCTTTACCTTCAATGTAGCCCTAATCTTGTCCATAACTAATCTTTACCTTCAATGTAGCCCTAATCTTGACCATAACTAATCTTTACCCTAAATTGAGGTAAGGTTTTTTTTTTTTTTAACTGAGTGTAAAAGGGTAAAAGGGGTTTTGCCATCACAGACGCATGTCGATAGGATTTACTATCAATGTCATATAAGAGCGTGTCCCAGAGGTGAATGCAACCGCTTGGTTGTACTTTAAACTCCAATTGAAATGAATGGAGAATGTTCGAACAAGCGTGTTCACTTCTTGGGTCAAGATGGGGAATTTGAGGTTCCATGTTTTGGAGATAGTTGTAGATCCTAAAGGTGGCACCTGCACCTATCTGGCATTGACGGCATATCCTATCTATATGCCAACAATGTTTGTGATGGTGAACCCTTTAATGTACCCATTCCAGTATCTTCGAGTACCGCGGTGCTTTCAATCTGACCTCACTTCTGTCTGACGTCACTTCCGGTCTAACGCAACCAGCATCCGAGTGACAGCACTGTAGGACTTGACATACCAGAGAACAGATAAGTTAACCCAGTAAAAAAGTCCTAACTTTATTTTAGGGTTTGGGTTAATTTTTTGGGCAAACATCTGAAAAATTGATGCAGGCCTGCCCTAATCAAAGCGATTGTATTTAGGTCAAATTTGACTTTGACCCAACGCTAGATCCGGGGGAATCCTATACAAGTACATCCAGGACCATCTTTTCCATTGGGCACACCAGGCAGTTGCCCGGGCGCCCTACAAGCATATGGGCCACAGATGGGGAATGTAGGTCCTGGGAGTCTAGGAATATGCCATGGATCGAAGCTGTTTATATAACTGTTTGCGTGTTCTAAGGACCATGGTGGAGCAGGAAGCCAATGGCTCCCTGTCCTGCTAATCAGTTTTGTAGGATACAGGCTGCAAGATGTCAGTGGTCCGTCCTAACATAGGTGATGTGATGGTATGGTGGTGCTTAGTGGTGTTTAGAGCCATGGCCTTATTTGGTGTCATGTTTGGATGCGGCTAGAGTCATGATAGTCACCTATTGGGAAGTACTGCATTTTGACATGGTCCACTGCACTGCTATGCCCGGGGACCCATAGCGCTATTAAGACGGTCCTGAGTACTGCCATAGCAAGGAATAGAGCAATGCTGCACTATTCCCTATTCACCTAAGGACAGAGCTACATAATAAAGCAAATTACTCACCAACCTAGAAGCGGCGGTAACAGAGGGCTTCTTTAAGAAGGACTCCCTGTGTTCTACAAATCAGTATATTATGAACAATTCTGCATATGTTGTAATTCTATCCCTCACTAGCGTTACTCGAATGGGGCCTGGTTCAGTTCGACACAGGTTTGACTGAACTTGTGAAAAATTTGAGACCCAGACCCAATTCTATCCCAAACCATTACTCTAATCTTAAAGGTGTTTTCTTCTCACGCAGTTTAACAGTCACAGGCAGCTTTTCTTTCACTCCTGTGGGTGGTTCTATAGCAGTGATTAGCATATTTGGTTTTTCTGTACCTAGCTAAGCTGTGACACTGAGGAGTACGGGAGATGTTTTCATAGTCATAGTTTGTAAGGCCGAAAAAAGACGAGACGTCCATCCAGTTCAGCC
This sequence comes from Phyllomedusa bahiana, assembly GCA_025379985.1. Lineage (NCBI taxonomy): Eukaryota > Metazoa > Chordata > Amphibia > Anura > Hylidae > Phyllomedusa > Phyllomedusa bahiana. The sequence goes on along the minus strand of JAODAL010003819.1, from coordinate 49,514 downwards.
TGTTGTACTAAGGTGTTGATCCAGAGGAAGGCAAAAAACCCCAATGAGGTAGAAGCCAATTGTCCTCATTTTAGGGAAAAATTCCTTCCTGTCTCCAATCTGGCAATCGGAAAAATCCCTGGATCAATGACCCTCTCCTGAATCCTAGACACTATAACTTGTTATATTATTACGCTCCAGAAATGCATCCAAACCCTTTTTGAACTCTGTTAGTGAATTCACCGTGACCAAATTCCTCTGGCAGAGAGTTCCACAGTCTCACTGCTCTTACAGTAAAGAATCCCTTTCTATGTTTATGTAGAAACTTTCGTTCCTCAAGACGTAGAGGATGCCCCCTTGTATGTTATCTTCAGTAAATAAAAGCTACTTATGTTCTCAAGAATGAAAACAATTACTTTTCTGTAAAAAACAAGCTAATCTTATTAGAGATAATTAGTCTGCTGGAGTGAGCTTTCTTGACCATGGAGACATCACTATTTGCTCTCTGCTCTAATGAGATAACAGAATTATGGTCAGGTGACCATAGAAATCTGTGTGCATTCAGAACACATAGAATCTCTCTTATCTCATGACTAAAGTAAAATCAAAAGACCAATGTATTTAGAAAAACTACAATAACAAAAACGTAGAAAGATATAAGCTCACCGACCGAGTGCTTGTACGGCTCCTTATGCTTGATGCAGCTCCACTTGGCTTTCCCCCTCTGCACGGATCCTGGCCGCCAGTCACGGCCTTTACATAGCAGACTTCCAAAGTAAAAGCAATGGATCCAGCGATGGATGACATATAACGCCAACTTTTATTAGAAACACATAGGAGGGTACAGATGGGGCTAGGACTTCCGACGCGTTTCGGGCGTACTGCAAAGTGCCCTTGATTGGACGTCCTAGCCCCATCGGTACCCTCCTATGTGTTTCTAATAAAAGTCGTATTTAGAAAAAGTCTTCCATTACCTGTCCCTACAAGTTGAAAGATTATCTTTGTCGTGAGAAAACCCCTTTAGGTTATAATTAGAGTTTGGGTTGTTTGAGTGGCTATTGGGGGTTAACTTTCCTGGTCTGGTGACGCAGTGCTCCTGTTGTGGCCTAACTCCCGGTTCAACATTACTTCTAGTTACATCCCTATAGGCCCAATATTATGGTAACTGGAACTAATGTTTTAACAATTTAGGCTAAAGTGTAGTTTTTATTGGATTTGGAACACATGCAACTTGTTGATCACTTTTTCTTTAATTTTTTTTTTTACATATCCCAAAAAAAGCAATTTGGGTAACTGAACCGGACGCTGATGTTATATTTTAATACATCAGAGGTTTCGGATGCAGCAATATCACTCACATTTTACTTTTATCATCTTTTTATTATTTTATTTGTAAAATGGCAGAAAGTTAAGGGGGCGGTTTTGAACGTTTAATTTTTTTTAACATTTTTAAACCATTTTTTTTTTAACGTAACTTGTAGTTCTCCTTGGGTTCTTGACCACTATGGGGCGTAACACTTAAAAAGGTTTTCTCTCTACTCTGATTAGCTTTTAATATGTAGGGACAGATAATTGAAGACTTTTTCTAAATACTTTGCTTTGTTGATTTTTCTTTGGTCAGGAGATAAAGACGAAAACCAAGTTTCTCTGGTAAAGACCATCTCTCATTGCTCTACCCATCTTCTCCCCACCTCTCCCTGCTCTCTCTTATCTCTCATTGCTCTACCCATCTCTCTCCCCACCTCTCCCTGCTTTCTCTTATCTCTCATTGCTCTAACCATCTCTCTCCCCAGCTCTCCCTGCTCTTTCTTATCTCTTATTGCGCTAAGCCCATCTCTCTCCCCACCTCTCCCTGCCCTCTTATCCTCATTGCCCTACCCACTCTCTCCCCACCCTCCCTGCTCTCTTTTATCTCTCATTGCTTACCCATCCTCCCCCACCTCTCCCTGCTTTCTTTTATTTTCCATTGCCAAACCATCTTTTCCCCCCCAGCTCTCCCTGCTCTTTCTTATCTCTTATTGCGCTAAGCTGTCATCAGTCATTCAACCATGATGAGCCACCTCCTGCAGAGTCTTATTTCTAGTAATGGACTAAGAAAGCTTCTCATTTAGCGAAGTAAAAACCCTTTAGAGCCATTCAGCCTGAGTAATACACTTTATAAATCTCTTGCACATGTTGTCAGTGTAATAGGAATAGCTAGGAACAGCAAAGCTGATATGTCAGTCACTGCTATAGACTCACCCACAGTCTGAACAACATGTGTGCTTCTAAAGCTACCTGTGAAACTGCATAGTGAGAAGACCTCTTTAATATATTGCAGAACAGTGTACAAAAATAGCTTTCCTACTACACCCTACATATGGTGTAATAGGAGCAGTATAATGACAGCCATGGAAGCCTTCCTTAAAGGGGTTTTGCCACTATCTCATTTCATACCTCCTGTATCCTGCTCTTCAGCTCTGTGTGCTCAGAAGGGGGCGTGTGATTTGTTTGAATTGCATATCATGTGACCCAGCAGGATGACATCACCAGGCCTTTCCTCTCTCTAGTCAAAGAAAGGTCTGTTTATGTATAAAGCTGTGAGTAGCTCAGAGGTAAAGCTTTTACCTCACAGCACAAGGGTCCTAGGTTCAAATCCCTGCAGGAACCAAACCTAGTTTCATAGTTTCATAGTTTGTAAGGCTAAAAAAAGACAAGTCGTCCATCTAGTTCAGCCTGTTGTGCTAAGGTGTTGATCCAGAGGAAGGCAAAACCCCAATGAGGTAGAAGCCAATTGTCCTCATTTTAGGGAAAAAATTCCTTCCTGACTCCAATCTGGCAATCAGAAAAATCCCTGGATCAAGGACCCCTCGTCTGAATCCTAGTCACTGTAACTTGTTATATTATTACGCTCCAGAAATGCATCCAAACCCTTTTTGAACTCGGTTATTGAATTCACCATGACAAGTCCCTCTGGCAGAGAATTCCATAGTCTCACTGCTCTTACAGTAAAGAATCCTTTTCTATGTTTATGTAGAAACTTTCGTTCCTCAAGACGTAAAGGATGCCCCCTTGTTCTAGATACAGCCCTGTGTATAAATAAATCTTGGGAGAGATCTCTATATTGACCTTTGATGTATTTAAACATATTTATTATGTCCCCCCGAAGCCGTCTTTTCTCTAAACTAAATAACCCTAATCTTGCTAATCTTTCCGGGTACTGTAGTCTACCCAGTCCTTTTATTATTTTTGTTGCCGCCTTTGTACCTGTTCAAGCTCTACAATGTCTTTTCTGTGCACTGGTGCCCAAAACTGTACACAATATTCCATGTGTGGTCTAACCAGTGACTTGTATAATGGGAGAATAATGTTCTCATCATGTGCATCTATGCCCCTTTTAATGCACCCCATGATCCTATTTGCTTTGGCTGCTGCTGCCTGACACTGGCTGCTACAATTAAGTTTACTGTCCACCAGGATTCCCAAGTCCTTCTCCATGTCACTTTTACCCAGTGTTTTTCCATTTAACATGTAATCATGTAATGGATTTCTCTTCCCCATGTGCATAACCTTGCATTTATCAGTGTTAAACCTCATCTGCCATTTCCCTGCCCAGGCCTCCAACCTGTGTTTTTTTTTTCTCTTTCTCAATGCACAGTCCTCATTGAGGTTTCTTTTTTTTTTTATTTGCACTGTTTGACTAATTACTAAGAAGTACAGAGGACAGGAGTAGAATGACAGCACCTGGGGTTTGAACACTCAGTAGCTGCCTGAGAGGAGAGATGATGTTTGAACATGTGCGACCGGTACTGAGGAGCTCTCATCACTGGTCATATCCCCTGGAGACGAGCTGTAAACAATGGACCACTAAAGGAGCATCCAAAACAAAAACGGTGCAGAATTTTTAATAATGATGAATGGTGAAAATGTTTATTATTTAGTTTGCAAGTTTCCCACATCAATTTTACTTCATGGCAAAACCCCTTTAAGCCTCCAGCTACCAGGACAATCTCCTCAAGAGGGGTGACATCAACTAATAAGGGGTTCAGTTTCCGGGGTCTGAGCTATCTCTGATCCTGGCTGCTCTTGGCTGTAATTAACATCCGAGTTGATTCTTGGGGCCACCAGTGTAGCCCATTCTCTTGGCCACCAGTGGAGTTGATTATTGGAGCCCACCAGGAGAGTTAGTTCTTGGGGCCACTTGTGGAGTTAGTTCTTGGGGCCACTAGTGAAGTTAGTTCTTGGGGGTCACCAGTGGAGTTGATTCTTAGGGCTACTAGCAGAGTTGATTCTTGAGGCCATCAGAGGAGTAGATTCTTGGGGTCCACTAGTGGAATTGATTCTTGGGGCCCACCAGAGGAGTTGATTCCTGAGGCCACCAGTGGAGTTGATTCTTGGGGCCCACTAGTGGAGTTGATTCTTGGGGCCCACCAGTGGAGTTGATTCTTGGGGCCCACCAGTGTAGTTGATTCTTGAGGCCACCAGTGGAGATGATTATTGGGGTCTACCAGTGCAGTTGATTCTCGGGGCCCAGCAGTGACATTGATTCTTGGGCCCCACCAGTGGAGTAGATTCTTGGGGTCCACCAGTGGAATTGATTCTTGGGGCCTACCAGTGGAGTTGATTCTTGAGGCCACCAGTGGAGTTGATTCTTGGAACCCACCAATAGAATTGATTCTTGAGGCCACCAGTGGAGTTGATTCTTGGGGATCACCAGAGTAGTTGATTCTTTGGGCCCACCAGTGTAGTTAGTCCTTGTGGCCCACCAATGTGGTTTATTCTTTGGGCCCGCCAAAGGAGTTGATTCTTAGGGCCACCAATGGAGCTGATTCTCCTGACCACCAGCAGAGTTAATTCTTGGGGCCCACCAGTGGAGTTGATCCTTGTTACCCACCGGTGGATTGTTTCTAGGGGCCAATGGGGGAGTTTACCTGCCGAGTGAGCCCACTCCATAACCCCTTACCGAAATTATGACATAGCTTTACGTTAGGTGTAAAGGGCAAAAGGGGTCGTCTCATCAATAACATGTCCACAGGATAGGTGATAAATGTTTGATTTATGGGGGTCCGAATGCCAATTACAAGAACAGGGGTCCTGACCCCCACCCCCCATGTGCATGCATGACCACTCCATTCAATACCTATGAAGAAGACAGCTATGCACCATATTCAGCTATGACCGCCCCACCCCCCCATGTGCATGCATGACCACTCCATTCCAAAACCTATGAAGAAGACAGTAGCACATTATTCAGCTATGAACCGCCCCACCACCCCATGTGCATGCATGACCACTCCATTCAATACCTATGAAGAAGACAGCTATGCACCATATTCAGCTATGACCGCCCCACCCCCCCATGTGCATGCATGACCACTCCATTCAATACCTATGAAGAAGACAGCTATGCACCATATTCAGCTATGACCGCCTGTCCCCTTGACAGTGAATGGAGCAGCAATGCGGACCACCACTCAAGTCAAGCTCAATTCTCTATACACTGTTCCTCTAATTCACAGCCCTGTAAATGGAGTGACGGCCATATTTAAGCCGAAATCTTTTTTGACAGAAGCCAGCAGTACGGAGACAGCTCGCTCCCACCAGGATCCAGCTTCTGCCTGTGAATCATTATTATAGGGACGATGCTTTGTTGCAGCTGTCAGGAAATTCATTCTGGTCTTATCATAATTTGTCAGCCTGCAGTGAACGTCATAGAGTATCTGGAGTGCTCATCTTTTGGACTCAGATGTCCAGCGATTTATTGGCTCTTGTAATTATAATGAGCTGACAGTGTAAAACTATGTGATTAACTGTCCTACCATAAAAGCCATTTAAAGGGGAACTCCAAGGTTTCCCAGTTTAACTATTCGGTTGTCAAGAGAAGAAGCTATAGTAAACTCATGCTGACGGTGCCAGACTGGGGTGCCTCGGGCCCACCAGTGGACTTGATCCTTGTTGCTCACCGGTGGATCGATTCTAGGGGCCAAAGTTGGAGTTTATACTCTTGGTCACCAGTGGAGTTGATTCTTGTGGCTCACCAGTGGAGTTGGTTCTTGGGGCCACCAGCAGAGTTGATTCTTGGGACCCAACAGTGGAGTTGATTATTGGGGCCCACCAGTGGAGTTGATTCTTGGGGCACACCAGTGGAGTTGATTCCGGGAGCCCACCAGTAGAGTTGATACCTGAGGCTCACCAGTGGAGTTAATTCTTGGGTCCACCAGTAGATTTGATCCTTGGGGCCCACCCGTAGAATTGTTTCTTGGGGCCCATCAGTTGAGTTGATTCTTGGGGCCCCCCAGTGGAGTTGTCTTTTGGGGCCAACCAGTAGAGTTGGTTCTTGGGACCCAACAGTGGAGTTGATTATTGGAGCCCACCAGGAGAGTTAATTCTTGAGCCCACCAGTGGAGTTGATTGTTGGGGCCACCAGGAGAGTTAATTGTTGGGGCCCACCAGTGGAGTTGATTCTTGGGGCCCACCGGTGGAGTTGATTCTGGGAGCCCACCAGTAGAGTTGATACCTGGGGCTCACCAGTGGAGTTAATTCTTGGGTCCACCAGTAGAGTTGATCCTTGGAGCCCACCAGTAGAATTGATTCTTGAGGCCCACCAGTGGAGTTGATTCTTGGGGCCCATCAGTGGAGTTGATTCTTGGGGCCCACCAGTAGAGTTGATTCTTGGGGCCCATCAGTGGAGTTGATTCTTGGGGCCCGCCAGTGAAGTTGATTCTTGAGGCCATCAGTGGAGTTGATTCTTGGGGATCACTCGAGAAGTTGATGCTTGGGGCCCACCAGTGTAGTTAGCTCTTGGGGCCCACCAATGTCTTTTATTTTTTGGGCCCACCAGTGGAGTTGATTCTTGGGGCCACCAATGGAGTTGACTTTTAGGACCCATCAGTGGAGTTGATACTTGGGGACCTCCAATGGAGTTGATTCTTGGGACCCATCAAGGAAGTTGATTCTTGGGAACCACATGTGGAGTTAATTCTTAGGGTCCACCCTACAGCTACTGTACATGACTCTTGGTTTCTGCAACTTTTTCTCTGTCTTAGGCCTTCTATTCTCATTGGCCCACTATGCCCAAGGTCCCACAGGAGTTTCCTGTAGATCCTGTTGCTACCAGTTACATTGCACAGAGAGGCTGGTAGCTTGTACATACAGCCAACACTGGCACAGGAAAGGGTATACACATCGAAATGGCTATGACTTGGTATCCGCTGGTGGTGAGAGGAGAGCAACAGTGAGGAGTACATAACTATGGATGGCTCAGCTATGGACATGGTCCCTGGTACTGGTATGGATGGTGCTGTTGTAACGGTGTCAGGGGCTGTGTGGTGTGATGGTAATGATGTTGGGCTACCAGTGGAAATGCTAGGATCAGTATAGCTCCACCACCGAGAGGAGCCACAGAGACATAGCAGCTTGGGATCTTGGCAGGCTTTTCTTCATGGTGCTTTGCTTAAAGAGGTAGTCTCACCACATTGTATTCGCTTTAAACATATATGGAAATGCAAATAAAGACTTACTAAATACAATGCTGTTCTGATTCTTCTTCCTGTCATAGTTAGAGCAGTTGTTATCTCCTGTTTGTGCACACATGCTTCCCTTGGTTACCGATCAGCTCTCTCTGCTCAAGCAGTGGCCGAGATGGTGACATAATTCCCTGCTGTGTCTTATCAGCAGCACAGTTTATGTTTCTTACTGACAAACTCAGGCTCAGCTAGGAATAGCAGAGCTGAAATGTCAGTCACTGTTGTAGAACTGTCCACATCTTGAACAGGAAGTGGGAGCCTGAAGCTATAGAACCTCCCACAGTCTAAACAAGAAGAGGGAGCCTGAAGCTGTAGAATCATCCATAGCCTAAACAGGAAGTGGGAGCCTGTAGTTGTAGAACCACCCTCAGACTGAGCAGATAGTGGGAGCCTAAAGCTGTAGAACTGCCCTCAGCTTGAACAGGAAGTGGACACATGAAACTATAGAATCGCCCACAGCCTGAACAGGAAGTGGGATCCTGAAGTTGTAGAACCACCCACAGTGTGAACAGGAAGTGGAAGCCTGAAACTGTAGGACCTCCCACAGCCTAAACAGGAAGTTGGAGCTTCAAGCTCAATGTCTAAACCCCTGGCGAAAAACTGAGTACACCTCTAAGTGACAACAAAAGTGAGTGCACCCCTGACAACAAAAGTGAGTACACCCCTGAATGGAAATGGACAAATTGTGCCCAAAGTGTCAATATTTTGTGTGGTCACCATTATGTTTCAGCACTTCCCTATCTCTCTTGGGCATGGAGGTCACTAGAGCTTCACAGGTTGCAGCCACTGGAATCCTCTTCCCTCCTCCATGACGACATCACGGAGCTGGTGGATGTTAGAGACCTTGCGCTCCTCCACCTTCTGTTTGAGGATGCCCCACAGATGCTCAATAGGGTTTAGGTCTGGAGACGCTTGGCCGGTCCAGCACCTTTACCCTTATTTTCTTTAGCAAGGCAGTGGTCATCTTGGAGGTGTTTGGGGTCGTTATCATGTTGGAATACTGCCCTGCGACCCAGAAGGGAGGGGATCATGCTCTTCTTCAGGATGTTACAGTACATATTGCCATTCATGGTTCCCTCAATGATCTGTAGCTCCCCACAGCCGGCAGCACTCATGTAGCCCCAAACCATGACACTCCAACCACCATACTTGGCTATAGGCAAGACACACTTGTCTTTGTACTCCTCACCTGGTTTCCGCCACACACACTTGACACAATCTTGTCACCAGTTTATCTAGTAATCCATGTCCATAGTCTGCTTTTTTTCAGCAACTGTTTGAGGGGTTTCTCGTGCATCATCTTTAGAAGAGGCCTCCTTCTGGGACGACAGCCATGCAGAACAATTTGATGCAGTGTGCAACGTATGCTCTGAGCACTGACAGGCTGACCTCTCACCCCTGTAATCTCTGCAGCAATGCTGGCAGCACTCATCTCTGGATATGATGCTGAGCACGTGCACTCAACTTCAATGGTCTGAATGAACTGAATGAATAAATTAGGCACAAGACACTTAGGGGTGCACTCACTTTTGTTGCCAGCGGTTTAGACATTGATGGATGTGTTGAGTTATTTTGAGGGCACACCAAATTTACACTGTTATACAAGCTGTATACACAAATAGACCAGTAGTAGGGTGATTGCACATTTTACACTGTGGTTGGCCTTGTTATGAAGTATTGTGGCACCGTTGTGGCTCATTTGGATCAATTTTCTGTTCCCTATCCCAGAATCGATGTATCATTCCTGCTAACCACATATGGCACAGGACATGTCCTACAGTGCTTGCCACATCCCTATAAGTCTTTATTCAAATCTGCGCACAGGTTCCATTGGGAATGACGGAAAAAATAGTGCAACAACATTGTAATCGATAGGGCCCATCGGGCGCCATTGGTGTCTGCTGTCAAATGGATCCTTTTGTATCCATTTAAACCTCTATGATGGAGGCTCTGCACAAGTAGTGCTGGCGTACACCTTTAAACCATACTTGCCAACTTTTAAAAAAAGTCCGGCCCTTCTTCGGGAAACTGGGTGTCAGGGTAGCGTGGTACCACCTGGTTTTCCAGCAGTAGCAAGAGAATCGCCAACTCTTCCGGATGACTCCCTATTTCCCAGGAGTCTCCTTGAGGTTCTGAAGAAGATGGCGATATACTTATTACGTAGTATTTTGGGAGGCTGGGTGAAAAATACATATGCGTCATGGCTTATTCTTGTTTTTTTTGTGCCGTTCACCATACATTGTGATCTGATATGGGACTAGATTACAGTATGCGATATAATACATACATTGGAGCTAGCTCCAATCCCGGCCTCTGCGGCTGGAGCCTGGATGTGTACTATGGCCGGCTCTCGCTGGGGTTGGTGCAGGTACAGCTTCTGAGTCGGTACTGTCCAGCCCACACAGGAGACTTGTCCACTCTTCAAGGAGGACTCCCCATTTTAACAAAAGTCTCTTTTGAAAGTTGGCAAGTGTGCTTTAAACAGAGCTGCCAAAGGATGCCCCTTCAACAATGTGCCCAAAATCTGTGCCAGCCAATCATTAAGGCTTTCCTTTCTTCCTTGCGACTACATACTGCCAGGGGTCGCAAAGGTATCCTTTAAATCCAGGCCTTGGGTCCCTCTACAATATAAGTAGACCCTAGTATTATAAATAGCACATAGTAAGTTGCAGATTTTGCCAAGGGGCCCAGGAGCTTCCATTATGCCTCTGTGCACAGGCAAGCATTGACGGCCAAACTTTGGTGGCTAGAGTGGCACAGAATGAACAGTATTCCTGCAGTATATATGGTAACGCACACCTAGGTGGTACATGCTCAGTGGTAAGGTCAAAATTGGCCAAGTAACGAATAGTAGTGGAGAACCATAGCACACCAATTCTGGTAACAGTAGTGGTTCTCCACTACTATTTGAACAGTATTCTTGGCACAATATAGCACATTTTTAGATTATTTAGTTGTCCAAAACTTGCTACTGCTTGTAGTCAATTAGGTTTAGTGGCCTGGGGAAGGAAGCTGGGTGCGCCACTAGTTCCCATGGATGTGCCGCTATTTATGGCATTGAATGGGCAGATAGATGCTGGTGAAAGACATCATCATCCTTGGAACGTCCATTTCACCAGCAACATTTCACTTAGCCCTCCTAGATCCAGTGGGACAGTCCTGGATTTTGGATCCTGTCCCACAGTAATGGAAGTCCTACCCACATGTCCTGATGTGTCCCTTTATGTACTTGCTTGAGGTGCCATCAGTGCCATTCGAGGACATCACCAACTGGGCAACCTGATAACTTTCTACACCTGGCACCTCCCTGTCCTCTATTGACAGGGTATTGCTTATTGGCAGGAATTATTGATCACAAACCAGTGCTTGCAGCCTCTTACTACCATCAGCCCAGAGAATTGGGGTCCAGTAGACACAGCCATCAATCACTATATGGCGGGTTTTTCCTTTATGAGTCACAGCCAGTGACAGCAGAGCCGCTGATAACTTGATATTGGTCACTGTATACAAATATAATACATAGTGAGTGTTTCCAGTGTCAATGCCAGGTAGTCACCATCCCTCCTTTAATACAGATGACCATAATAAGTAATGGTGGGAGCCAGGCCTGGTGATTACATGAAAGGTCACTCACACTCACCTGTTCTATGGGGGCTTTTGCCCTTTCTCTTACGACAAATACTGCTTAGTAGTGTCGAGCGAGCAGTAAAAAGTTCTAGTTCGATTAGAACCTCAAACTTTTTGAGTTCGGTTCGAAGTTCTATTGGAACTCGAAATTCGAACCCCATTAAAGTCTATGGGAGAAGATTTTGTGGTTAATTTTTATACCTATACAGGTGAGGAGAAGCTGGAATTATCATCCATAACAGTAAACTGGATACGTGGAACAACTTAGTGGAGAAAATTTGGCTCCAGGAGTCACAGAAAAAAATTGAGAGGCTAAAATACTTCATTCCTTTCAATGGCGAACTGAAAAGATGAGGACAGCTTGCAAGCAGGGGCCTAGCTATAGGAGGTGCAGCGGTAGCAGCTGCTACGGGGCCCTGCATCCTGAGGGGGCCCAAAAGCCCCTTTGACACATAGGAGATTTGGAGAGGGTGTGTTATACAATTACTGAACCCCCAAAACTGCAAAAACAGAACTTTTGGGCACTGAGTGTTATTTAGCAAATCCAAGCACTCTGTATAATATATATCCATGTATATGAGAGTTAGGTATTATTTGTGGGATACTGCAAATGTCGCCAAATAACAGCTTCTGGGTGTGGGAAAGATGCAGCCGGCAATACCAAACTCCCTGACTATTGCTGTCTATGGAGAGCATAATGCTATCTAGCTAAGAGCAGTCTGTACAGTACAAAGAGTGAGCTGAAAATGGCGTTCACAAGGCAATACAGTGAAATATATAACATGGTCATGTGATTTTAGCAGCCAATGAGAGCCCTACACCTCAGCTATGGCATTTTTGACAATTCTTTGTGCTCTGCACTGATTAGATGACCGCCAAAAGTGCAGAAAGGTGATTGGATGGTCACCAAAAGTGCAGAAAGGTGATTGGATGGTCACCAAAAGTGCAGAAAGGTGATTGGATGGCGCCAAAAGTGCAGAAAGCATCTGAAAACGAAACTGAAAATGGCGTGTAGAACTAGAACCAGAACTCGAATGAACAGTAAAATGTTCGGTTCGAGTTCTAAAAATTCAAGAAGTTCTACCAGAACTTAACTTTTCTAGAATAGTTCGATCAACACTACTGCTCAGCCTTTTCCTGAGTGATGTTCGGCTCCGCTCCCATTAAGGTGAATGTTCAAAGAAAAGGATTTGCTGCATAAATTTGCCACAGAAAATCCGCAAGTAAAAATCTGCCACAGATTGTGAGAAATTTGGTGCGGATTTCAACCCATTCAAGTCAATGGAGAAAATTTGCAGTAAATCCAAAATATACCACGGACTTAAACATTTCTGTGCTGAAAATTTTTACCACGTGGGCATTGGATTTGTAAAATCCCACCCCCATGACTGATACTGTAATCTGTTGCAGATTTTCTATGCACCAATCCACATGGGAAATCCACAGCAAATTTTCACATGGCTGATCATCAGAATTGAAAATTTTAGTCCTGAATCAGCGTAGAATCCTTTGCCTTAAAAGGGGTTGTTCCATCTAAAATTTTTCCAAAGGATGCTAATGAAATAATGCTGCTTGCTTGTCCATTCCTGGTCGACCCTGTCTGTAATTAGCTATGAGCTCCGTGTATTCAGATTCTGTAATTAGATAAATCTCTTGCTGCCCAGGACCAGGGAAGCTTCTGATTTAAAAGGAAAACAGCAGAATTTACTGTTTTTTGTCTGAAAGATCAATAAAAAAACAAGCTTCCTGCCCGAATTTTCTGGGGCGCCCCGAACGGACCTGGGGTTGATGACATCACTCCCTGTTTTTCAGATAAAAATAAACAGCAGGGGGGGGGGAATTCCCACGGGTTCGGTCACTTGGGAAACCAGGGGAAAAAACCCCAAAGGGTGAAAAAAACAACGAAATATAAGGGAAAAAAACATCTTCTGTTAGTATTCCCAACATGTTGAAAGCTATTCTTTGTAGCGAGACAACCCCTTTAAATCTGTGCAAGCAAATGTGGATTTTGGGCGCGGATTTGCTATTCCTTACTTGAATCGGGAAGGTTTTCAGCTTCCATAATACTATATGGGAACATGGGGGACGTGTGAAATCACCCTAAGGGTATGCTCATGTTAGCTTTAGGTATCGGCAGCTCACTTGAGGTGGAACAAGCTAAGAGGCACATAACCAGCCTGGGAGCTCACAAGGGACAGGGAGAGAAGAAGGAAAGCAGGAACAGGAAAGGGGAAAGGAGAAAATGGGAAAAAAAAGGGAAGAGAGAACAGGGGGGCGGGTTTGGGGGAACTTTTCCAGAAAGAGAAGAAAAGAGAGCAAGATGGAGAAAGCGAAGTCCGGTGAGGATCTGCTTCCAAAACTAGACAAATCTGTTCCTTTTTTTTCTGCACCACAGATTTCAGATTCGTGGGGTTCAAAATCCGCGCTGTACTCTACAGTGTGAACTACAGCACAGACTGCTCATTCAAATGAATGGGAGTCGGCTTGTGTGAGGATTTTAACAATTTGTTAAAATCCATCGTGTGAACATACTCTAACAAAAAAAAAACCTTTTAGGGGGGGGGTAGTGTATGCGGGAGCGATTTCCTTAAGACTTTTAAGAGCCTTTAAAAGGGGGTTTTCCGGGGGGGGAAAGCCTGACTGGCAAGCTGAGCGGAAGCAACGGGGAGGACCCCAGAACTTTTCCTGTAAATCCTGGGGTTGGAGCAGGATAGGACTTAAAACTCCTTTGGACAAAAAAGAAAGAGCGTTTCTCATACCACTGGATTTAATTCTGGCCCTTTTCCCCAACCTTGGGCATGATGGGCCCAAAACAAGGGGGCCACAAAAAGGTGGAGATTTTGGAGCGAACAAAAAGCCCGGGGAACAGCGTGGCTCGCAAAAAACAGGGGGAAAGCAAGCAGAGGTCCCCGCATGGGCATGGCTAAATTAGCCAATATGCCCACAACCCCCACATCTTCCTCGGGCACAGATTTCTCCCAGAAAGCAACAGCAGGATGGGGGAAATATAAAAGCTGTGGCGGGTGACAGACAAGCAAAGAGCACAGGAAGGATAAGGGGCCAGCAGATGCATCCAGGAGCCAGCCCAAAAACAAATAAAAGGGCCCACTCCAAGTTTACAAGCAAAGGAGGATAAAAGAACCAAAGCTGAGGGATGTGTTCAAGCTGTTACCAATGCCATACTGCTTTATCCACCCTGACTAAAACAAGTTGGTGGTTTTTAAAAAGAGGTATAACATCATGCGGCAATGTTTTTGCAGAGATAGCTGAGCGGGCCCAAAGCTGCGAAACCAGAATAATTGTTTGGGAGGATCAATTCATTCCAATGCGGGCGGGACTGGGAGTCGAAATTCAGGTGAAAGGCACTATCGCCAAGACGGATGATCTGGAAAAATGCCCCCCGCAGAAAAAATTTTGTGGCTCGTGGGGAGTGCCCAAAAAAACAGGGGGCCCCCAAACCCATCAGAGTTCTTTAAAGGAACCTGGCTCACAAATTTCTAATTTTTGGGAAAAGGGACCCCTTTTAATTCCTTTTTTGCATTTGAGAGGGCGCAGGGGGTCCCAATGCCCCCTTACCTCCGGGGGCCCCCCGCCTAGATCATTGCTGGTTAAGTTTGCTCCCACTTTAAAAAATAGAGACACTAACTGGCAAAGCCCCCTTTCACAGGACGTCATGGTGGACGGCGGGCCCGGATTCCTTCTATCCGGATTTCTCAACAGGGGTTTTCAAAAAAAAGAGCGAAAATTTTCCGGGATGTCAAGAGGGGGCCCTGGGGGGGCCTTCGGGTGAAAATACCCCATGCTTTTCCCCACCAGACTCCGGGGGGGGGGGCTTTAAAAAACTCTACGCATTTCTTTGAAACTCCAAGAGAGGGCAAATGCAGGGGATTGCCCAGAAGGGAATCCTCGATCAAAGCGCACCCTTCCAGAGGAGTCCGGGAGAGATAAGTAAATCACCACTGTACACATTTTTTCCACTTCCCCTCTGTTTTCCTTGCTTTTTTTTTCTTTCCTCCTCCCAAACCCCAGTTTTTATTTTTTCAAATTAAAATACTTTTTTAGGAGCAGGGGGGGTTGGAAAAAGAACTTTTTGCCCTTGTTCAAATGCATTTAAACTGTTCCCTTTCATTTCCCGGGGTCGTAGGGAGGACTTGGCCCATTTTTAGGGCTGTTTAAAATTTTGCACATTTTTTAATTTCTTGTATTTTGTAATTTTACAATTGTTGGTTTCATGTTTATCTCTGGGGGGGGAAAGGGTTTTAAACCCTATCCCCCAGAATGTTTTGCTTATTTTTGTGAGGCGGGTTGGACGGTTTTCCATCCAAACATCTTGACAGTTAAATTTCCTTGGTCCCCTTAAATGGACACGGGATGTTAGAGGGCGGTAAGAAAAACACGTCTCCAGGAATGTCAGGGGATTTGAGTAAACCCAAACAAAAGTTTATGCGGTTTAATTTTTTTTTCCCAATATCGCCGGGCTATATTGTTTTTCAAGAGACACATATGGTGTCCGATACATTAAAATGGCTTAAAAGGGCAGGGTTTGGGTTTGGGGCAAAATCATTTTTTAAAGTAATTTTTAAAGGGGCGCAGAATCATCACCCATAAATCCATTCCTTTTAAATTGTCTGGTATTGAAGAGAGGGGGATGGGAGATATATAGGTAATACTTTTAAAATATATATTGCAAAAATTTTTTTTTGAAAACATTTATATACCCCCACCCTAAATTTTGCAGTCCCTTTAAAGCAGTGCTTAACTTTGTGGAGGTTTTCCCTGTTTTCCCCCCAGTTCTTATTAGGGGGGGATTTTAATACTGTGGTGGACCCACTTGGAAAAAAATTACAGCAAATAATTTTTACTACTACCCTCGCTTTTAAACTCCTTTTGGACACATAAATTGGAAAAGTTGGAACTTGGGGACTTTCTGGGTGCTAAACACCCTACTGATTTACTTTTTCCCTTTTATTCTGTACGTATAACCCCATTGTCTAAAATAGATATGCTTTGGGGTAATCGCGGCTCTGTCAAATGGTTACTAAAACTGAGTATCTTACACGCCCATTTTGATCATTCCCCCAAGCTGATACAGTTTAAATTTTTCCCTGTTTTAAACCATAGGAAAATGAGGCGGGGGAGATTTTAATGCTCTTGGTTGCCCCCAAAAGGTTTACATTTTAAATTTTGGGGGCAGATTTGGGGGAAATTCTTCTTTTTAAATTATGGAACACCCTTCCATCATTTTCCCCAGTGGGGGGACACTATAAAGGGCGAACCTTAGGGGGGGGGTGAACAGGGGGAAATTGGGCCCTTAAAGATTAAAAGGGGGCAGCTAAAAAAAAACTATCCGTGACAAGTAAAATGCTGCTGAGAAATCGATTCTTTTGTTCGCACTTCACAAGCCGGGGAGGAACTTTTGGGGCCAGGTTACACTGAACACATTTCTATTAAAATTTCTGCTGAAAAAAAATGTTTTTTTTAAAAAGAAAAACTTTTTTTTGGTGAAGGGGAGCGGCGGGCCTTTTTTTGCCACTATATTAATTCCCAGAGGGGCTTCCAGTTTTAACCAGCTCTGCGCCCACGCCCAGGCGCCTTAATGACAAACCCCTTGGGGATTTTTTGGGGAAATAAAAGGGGTTTTTAAATTAAACATTTATATAATCAAGACTTGGGGTTTTCCCCTTCTCAGATCCAACAAAAATTTTAGGGGATATAAAATTTTCCCCATGTTAAGTGCAGAAACAGCGAGGGGCCTTTGGGATGCGCCTCTCCCTTTTCTAGGGGAAACTGCAGAGGGGAAATTTTAAGACTTTGGCAAATAATAAGTCCCCAGGTTTTGGATGGATTGGCCCTACAGAGGTTTTCAGCAGTTTGGGGAGGGTTGTATTTCCAAAATTTTTTGGAGGTTTTTTTAGGATTTTTAGAGACCTGGGCAGGTTGCCTGCTTTAAAGCAAGAGGCCGGGGGGGAATAATAGTGTTTTTTAAAAAACCCGATAAAGATCCAAATTCTCCCTGGTCATACAGGCGCCCCTTTCTCTAATTCCCCGTGGATAAACCAAAAAAAACCCAGCTAAGGTGTTTTTCGAAAAAAGAAAAAACTGCGGGGGTATCAATTTGGATCCTGATCAGGCGGGGGTTTTTTACCACAGAGGGGTACGTCCAATAATTTACGGAGACTGTACCGAACCTGCAGCTTCCTGTTGATAACGGGTGGGGCTAGGGGCAATCTGTTTTTTGGGTGTGCTAAGGCCTTTTAAAGTGTGGGGGTGGGGGGTTTTATGGGCGGTTTTTTCATAAAAAGGGGTTTTGGGCCCAAAAATTTTTTATCCCGGAATTTTTAAACTGTTTTATACGATCCCAAGGCTAAAGGGCAGTCTAATAATTTTCCCAAACATAAAGTTTGATTTGCGAAGGGGAACAAGACAGGGATGCCCTTTTTCTCCATTGCTAATTTTCCCTGGCAATTGAGCCGTTTTGCAGCTCAGATTAGAGGGAAACACCCATATTGAAAAAGGGTTTAGGGGGGGAGGCTGGGGGGAAAAAAAAAAGCCTTTTACGCTGATGATATCCTCCTTTTTTTTTGGGTAATACTTTGCGGCTCATTTTCCAGGGAATTAATGACAATTTAAAAACTTTGGTTTCCAAATCTGGGGGTTTAAATTAAAATTGGGGGGGAAATTGTCATTATGCCAGTGGATGCCATGGATCAATTTACTCTCCCTGGAGATATACACTTCTAGTGTCCCATTTTTTTCCCATACTGGGTATAAAAAATTTCGGGGAATTTACAGGAATTTGGGCGGTTGAATTGGATCCATTTTTAGTTAAATTTAAAAAAAAATTGGTTTTCTGGGGTAAATTTCCATTATCGTTTTGCGGGGAAAATAAAACTGGTTTTTTAAAAAGTTTTGGGGTGCCCCAGTTGTTGTACCTCCCACATAATCTCCAATCCCGGCTCCCCCAGAATTTTTTTTAAAGTCAATGCTATTTTTTAGAGCCCCCTTTTCTGGGGGGGACACCCTGCCCCGGAATTAAAACAAAAAACTTGCAATTGGCAAAGGGCAGGGGGGGGGTGGCAATTCCCAATCAGCAATTTTTCTTCTTGGGGACAACTGGGAATATATGAGAGATTGGGATGGGGAGGGGGGTAAGGATTTAAATTTGAAAAATAATTTTTCGCCACTATTTTAATTCTCCCAAACTTTTTGGTTTAAAAGGAGGCAAAAACTTTTTTAGTGCACCCCAAAAAGTTTTTCCCAAATTTATATCTGATTCCCTAAACTGTGGGGGGAAATTACGGGTTGGGTTTTTGGGGTTTTAGGGCTGCCCCAAAACCTTTTACCGGGGTTTTTGGAAAACCCCCTGGGTTTTCCCCAACTTTTTTTGCTTCAGGGAATTTTTAGTCATGGGATCTAGGGGGCCCTTTTAATTTTCCCCCCAGCGCTTACAGAACAGGGGGTGCTTAAAAGTTTTTTAGCAATTGCAAAAAGGGGAAATTTTCCCTTTCCGCATACACAGTTACAAATACTTTTCAGCTTTTGGACGCTTATAAAGCAGGGAAAAATTTCCCCAAAAAAAACAATTAAAAATAAAACCCAAATTTTTCCCCGTTGATAGGGGGCAAAAAACATCAAAAAAACGAAGGGGGCTGATATCCACTTTATATAAAATTTTATTGGCAAACTTTTTTTTTAGAAACCCAAAGATTTAAAAGTAAATTTGGTTTGGGGGAAGGGATATTGGCCCTTTTAAAAAGCCTAATATTTGGGGGAGATACTTTAGACCATACCAAAGATTTCAGTGAGGGGAAAAGCATCGAATCTCTCAATTTTTCTTTTAAAACCCTGAGTTTACAGAATCCTCTAATTTTTACATAAAATTGGGGAAAAAAAGGGGCTCTCCCTCTGTGTTTAAAAGGTGTCATGTGCCCCGGCCTTTTCTGATCATATGTTCGGCATTGCCCCCAAAATAAAAGCGATTTTTGGGTTTTTTTTTGTCCAATTGATTTCCCGCGTATTTTTTTTAAATTACATGGGGGAAAAATTCCCCTTGGTTTGTTTTTTTTTGGGGTTGTAGGGGACTTAACGGTTTTTAGAGGCTGAGAAAATCGCAATATCCGGCTTTTATTTATGGGGGAGGAAAAAATAGCCAAAGTGGGGTGGATGCAAAAAACCCCCCATCAGCACAGGAGTTTTTTAATAAAATGGGAAATGGCTGATTGCCTGGAGAGAGGGGGGTATTTTAAGGAGAGGGGCCCCCAAACCCTTTAAATAAAAAAAATATGGGCTAAATGGCTGGATACTTAGGTCTTGCTGCACCGAACTTAGTTAGGCAGAGGGGTTGGGGATCTCGGTGTGGGGGTTCCTGGGACTGGTTATGGGAGTTTTGGGGGAGGGGGGCCCTCCCACAGCCAAGGGACAATTTTTTTTTTGTGACAAGAAAAATTTATGTTATTAATAATTTCATTGCTATTGATTGTAAGGTTTTTTACTGCTTGAATCTGGAGGGTGGATTTGGGAGGGGGGTTTGGGTTTTGGGTTTTTGGGGGTAAAAGTTGAAATTTGGTCTTACAATGACTATACTGGGACTTTTTTTTTTTACTAAATTTATATCTGACCAAAAAAAAGTTTTTGGTTAAAAAAAAAAAAAAAAAAAGGGTTTTTTTCACCAGCAGGTTCAGAGCCACACGCTTTAAACCTCACCTTTTCCCGATCAGGTGTGGGTGGGGTTTTATAGCAAATGATTTACATATCAGCCTTATATTCCCCAGCTGATTTTATTTCATGACATGGGCTACATGAGTTTTTTAAAAAAGCAGGTTTTTGAGAGCTAAGAGGGTCTAAGGCTTAAAAGCTTTGGGATTTTTTTTGGTAACCAAAGTTCTGTGCTGGAGATTAAAAAAACTCCCGCAGGGAGTTTACTCACCATGGGGGGGGGAACTGGGGCTGACAGAGGCTTGGAGCAATGTGAGATAAGAGAGCAAGAGAGGGTTTGGGGGTGTGGCGGGAAGAAAATTGTGACTCTTTGGTTTGTTCACACGGCCGGGAATTTTGGGGCGCATTTTTGGGGCCTATTTGCAAATCTTTTAAAAAGGGGAATGTTCGGCCCCATTTGAAATGTTGAATCTTTCGGGAAAAATGCACTTTAAAAATTTATTAGGTGCATTTAAAAATCATAGCTCTCACTTTGGGGCAATTTTTTTACCAGAAAAAAGGGGGGAAAAAAACCCTTTTTATACCCTGTCGCCCTTAGTGGGGCAAGAGCAATCATGCTTTTATTCAGAAAAAAAGGGAGCTCCTGGGGCCCGTTTTGGAGATAGGTGCAGGTCCCAGAGGTTGGAACAGCACCTATCTGATATTGATGGCATATCCCCAGTCCCAGGGCTGGGGGCACTTTCCCGGGAAAACCTAGGGGGCAAAGTGCGGTTTTTGTCATGGTTTCCCAAGGGCAGCAGTACATGGTTTCAGTGGGCAAACAATGATTGGGTTTAAAAGGGGGGTCTGTCAGCAGCTCCCGAGCCCCCAAAATGCGATATCACTACACAGAAGACGGGGAGAGGAGCGCGGGCGTACCTTAGGTCACAGTCATACGACCTGCATGTCCAAGAAGAACTTGTTTTAGTGTCCTTGCTGCTGCTGCAATCATAAGTGCCCATGGCATTTAGCGCTTCCCTGTTTCCCCCCCTCCTTTGCTGTGGGGTGACAGCTCTTGGAAACCAGCAGGAGAAGCTAGAATTATCACTCAAAGCTAATACGAGGGTCTAGGGAAACTGACAGCTGTGGACACATAAGAAGGCCCCGCCTCCTGGACACTTGCAACAATGGCAGCCAGATGACGTTTTCCTTGGTCGCTGCTTTTCATTAAACATTTTTGGGAGGTTGTTTTTTTTCTTCCTGTCCTGTAATTTTAGTATGGTCAAAGTTTTTGAGGGCCGATGACAAAACCCCCTTTAAAAGGGGGTTTTTCCCCAAAATCTAATGGGTTTTTATGGGATCCTCCAAAAAAGAGTATTTAATCAAATTTTCTAAAAAATTTTCATTTAAAAAAGTGAAATTTGTGAGATCTACAGCCGTCCTTACATGCCTTAGTTTTTCCGACAGTTTTAAAATTAGACCAACCCGGGAAATTTACAGGAGGGTGATCTGGGAGCGCTTGCGTTGTTTGCAAATTTTATCTGATGGCAATGAACATGAAAGGGGCTGGGGAGAAAAAAAACCCGTTTCTTTTTTAAAAGAGAATCCCCTGGTTGTTTTTTTTAATTATTTTTCGAGTAAACATTTAGATGCTCCCTGCCCAGCCCTCCCCCCCCCCCCCCCCATCAGTTTGTGAACAAATGAAAGAAACCCGCCCGCTCAGAGCTTTTCTTTTCTTCTTTTAAAAATACGTTATCCCCCCTTTTTACCAAACCCAAAGTGAATCAACTACAAGACTGAGTACAGGAAACGTTTCATGGGAAGGTGGGGCCCATGACAACAAGGGGAGGTACTTGATTTTTTTTAAAAACCCGAAACACAACATCCCCTTTTTTTTAAGCCCCCAAGAGGCAGTTTTCAGCCTTTAGGGAAAAGGGACTTACTTCTTTGGGAAAAACCCCTTTTAAGAACAAGCCCCGAAGCTTCTATGTCTTGAAAGAAGATTTTTTTGGGACCCCTTTTCCATTTTTTTGTTCAATGGGGGTTCCCAGGGGCTACCAAATTTTTCCTCAGTGTATTCGGAACTCCCATTGAAATCAACAATGGAATCGTCCCGACCACCTCTTCTTTCAAGACATAGAAGCTTCGAGGCTTGTTCTTGAGATACTGTAGGTGCGGATCCCAGAAGTTGGATATGCATGTATCTGACATTGATAGCACGTCCTAGCGATATGCCATCAATGTCTGAAATGGGACAACCCCTTTAACTGTACTATGATAGAGAATTTTTGGTGCCGAATTTTTACCGAAAATCCACAATAGACCCGCCATGCAATGCTAGATCATAAATTGAGAGGGGCTTGCTGTTTGCAGTGGGTGGAGCTTGTGCTTACCGACATAGGGTGTGTTCACACGGCTGATTTTGACGCTGTCTTCACAGAAGTTTGGGCACTAATTTCGCCCTCAAAACAGTGTAAAAAATGACAAAAGAACGCCTCGAGTTAATATTCATTGAATCCTATGCAAAAATTGCACTTTTTACTCACTTATTTTCAGCGCTGTTTCCAGTGACATTAATTCTTGAGCCATTTTCAGTGAATAAAATAGTCATAGGAAACAATGGAGAGTTTCAAAGCACAAAGTGTGGCGCGTTTTGATGTGATTTTGGAGGCAGATCCGTGCCCATAATTTGCCCCAGCTTTAAAAGGGTTGTCTTGCTATAGCATTTGGCAGTCTTTTGTGCTGGTTGCCAAGCAGAGCTTGTGAAATGGAGGGGCGTGCTTCTCCTCCTAGCAGGGAGTATCTTCTCTCTTTGCAGACACGCCCCAAAGTGTGCACTTGATGATTCATTCTGTGTGAGCCAGGGGACGGGAGAGGTTCTCAGCTGTCCGATACTAAGGCTATGACAAATCTCTCTCAGCCGTTCAGGATTCTGGACGAGTAGTGTGTTCTCTCGTCCTCCCTGGGTCTCCCGTGTGGACAGGGGTCAACGGTGAAACGGTATCTGGCTGACCTTGTGTACCCCTAGGGGGCAGCGCAACGTCACGATACACCCCAAGTCAGGCCGTCGACCCTCGAGTGGGCCGGGGGGGGGCGGGCTTTTTCCTGACACAAAAGTTTTAAGTGGGACTGCACAGTACAGCTTTTAAACTATGATCTTTGTAGAGAAAAAAAACCTTTAAATTTGTATGGGTGTTTCCCCAAAAAAAACATGTGGCAAAAAACCTAAAATTCTCATCTGAAAACCGCAAAATATTAGTTTTTTTTTTCGATGACTATTTGATGCTGATTTTAGCACCTACAATTAAGCATCCACATCAGCTGTGTGAACATACCCTTAGGACTAACTAACTTCCATGTAGGTCGTGACCGGTTCTGGAACCCCTTCACCCCCCACAGTGCTATTGTCACGCACGTCAGCTCTGCTTCATGAAGCTCTGATCTATACAGTGCAAGGTAACAAAATATTTGCTTATTGAATCAATACCATCGACTTTCTTCTCTTGCATATTCGCTCTCTCCTGTGACAAGTTTCCTTCTCTTCACCTGCAAACCCTTTTCTGAAAACGCATAAATGCCCGGCTAACCACGCGATCAATATCATAATTGCGCTGGTGGCTTCAGTCCTCTAATAGGATAATAGGCGATGGCCGGTGGCCCCTGGGAGCTTCCGCTAAAGCTTCATGGACTGAATCTGGATACATTGGGGCACATTGGTGAAAAAGAAAGATAGCTGTACTATGCAGTCCCATGTAAATCACTTTTTGTGACACAGATGCACAGTCCCACGTAAAACACTTGTGACACAAATGTGCAGTCCCATGTAAATCACAATCAGAGAACACAGCTTTCATTCCTCATGGCACCACTGAGAAAAACAAGCTGCGCTGTGATCGGTTGCTAGGGGCAACAAAGATTGATACAATGTATTAAGAATAATAGAACCTATCCTTGTTGCCCCTGGCAACCAATTACAGCGCAGCTTTCATTCCTTATGGCGCCACTGAGACAAGCTGTGCTGTGATCGGTTGCCAGGGGCAACAAAGATTGATACAATGTATTAAGAATAATAGAACCTATTTTTGTTGCCCCTGGCAACCAATAACAACGCAGCTTATATGTCTCAATGGCGCCATGAGCAATAATAGCTGCGCTGTGGTCGGTTGCTAGGGGCAACAAAGTTAAGTTCCATTCCTTTTATATAAATTGGAACCAATGCTTCTTCTCGGAGACTCCCAAAAATGAGATGTTTTTAAGGTTGTCAGGGGCAGGGCTAAAAGTTAAGGTTTGGGCTGTTGGTGTTTATTTTTTTTTCATTAACCAGTTCCTGACCAGAGCATTACCCCCTTTTCCGGTAGTACACAAGGGTTTGAAGACTATAAGCTTTTTTTTGTGCTTGGTTATTCAACCAGTTTTTTCTGTGATAAGTTGGGCTTTATTTTGATGTCATTTTTACATTAATTATAATTTTTTTAATAATATATTTAAAAAGTCTGTTCTCTGCATTTTTTATTCATTAACCGCTTAAGCCGAATGCCTGAAAAGTACTTAATGACCAGCACATTTTTTTTAGTTTTTGCCTCCTTGCAGTTCAACTTTTTTATTTTTTCAATGATGCAGTTGTATGAGGACTATTCTGGACAAGTTGTACTTTAGGGGGGGAATAGTTTAAGTCCACTTCATAAGTTATAGCAGATTTTTTTCAAATTTTTTAGGTTTTTTTCCACATTTTTTTTACACTATTCACATTTCACACTTAATAACTTGTGAGATTAATTTTACAGGTTATTACGGTCATGTGGATACCTAATATGTGTAGGTTTTTTTTTTCTGTGTGTAATGTATGCAGTTATTTTTTATTAAATATTTATTTTTACTTTCTTGTTTATTTTATTTATTTATTTCTACACGTTTTTTTTTTTACTTTTTTATAAATCCCATGAAGGGAGAACTGTTTTATTTTTTTTTACACTTAGTAATGTATAAGCATATTCATATATGCTAATATATTATAATCTGTGTCAGTCTGACACAGGCAGTGATCAGGACAGCACACAGTGTGCCCTGATCACTGGCTTCTTACACAGACAGCACTGGGGCTACTATAGGTCCCCAGGGCTGACTGTGCAGCCATTCCTCAGGCTCTGTCGGGTAACCGGGAGTCCCGATCACCTGACAGAGCAGGGGAAAGCCCTTTGCTTGCACTGCGGTCACTGACGGCGGCTATCAAAGGGTTAAGCGCCGGAGAGTGGAGGTTTCTCCCGCTCCCCTCCGCTTGCGGAGGTTGCGCTGGGAACAGGGCTGTGAAGTACAAGTGAGTCCTCAGCTCTGCTGTGGTGGCGGGAGCGGCAAACACCGATGCCTACAGCGACGGCAAAAGTTGGCAGACGGGTGTTAAGGGGTTAATTTTTTAAAAAGAGGAAAAAAGAGTAAAAAAAAATTGCTTTTAACTTTTTTATTAGCAACATGAGGAAAAATACTAAAACAAGACAGTCATTAACTTTTTTTTATCAATTAATTTTATTTAATAGGAGGGAAAATACCGTAATAAAAAAAGTTGGTTTTCACATTTTTTAATTCATCATTTTATTTTAATATAAATAAAGGAAAATAGTAAAAAAACATTTTTTTTTACTTTTTTCTATTTTTTTAATAACAAGGAAAATAGTAAAAAGTCTGTTTTTTTTGCTTTTCTTATCTTTTTTTATAATGTGAGGAAAATAATAAAAAAAATTTGTTTTTTTTTACTTTTTTAGTAATGAGGAAAAATAATAAAGTCTGTTTTTCCCTTTTTTTTCGTCTTTTTTTAAAATCGGATCTTAACTTTTTTAATAATTTTTTTAATATGAGGAAAAATAGTAAAAAAAAAGTCTGTTTTTCACATTTTTTATTCCTTAATTTAAAAAAAATTAAAATAAGATTTTTTAAGAAAACGGTTTTTAACATTTTTTTTTGCTAATATGAGAGAAAATAGTTTTTAAAAAGTAAATTTTTTTACTTTTTTTATTTGTTCTTTTTTTTATTAATATTGGGTAAATAGTAAAAAAAAAAGTCTATTTTTCACTTTTTTTTTCTTTTTTTTAACAGCAAAAGTGGTGGTAAAATAAGTTTTTTAGAATTTTTGACTTTTCCATCACGGACGTTTATATATCGAAGTGATACAAAGTCTTAGGGTAGGTGGGGCAGGGTTAAAAGTTAAAGGGGTGCGAGAGTTCAAAAAGCTTGTTTATCCGACAGAAGATGATAAAAAATAGAAGAAAAAAATCCTGCTCAGCTCCCGGAGACTCCTGCTCCATCCTGTTCATCTCGGTTGTAGCAGTGAGTGGTCATCGTTCGAGTGGCAGTTGCAGACGATCACAGCGGTCACGTGCAGAGATGATCTGGGTCTGATAAGGGTGTGTTCACACGGTGTATTGCGGCGCGCTCCTGTACTTTCAACAGCGCTACAGCCCGGCCTCCTATACTTTCCCTATCCATGACACATGCCTGCATGAAAAAAGTGACATGTACTGGGAATACGGCAGGAAATCATGAGTTCTATGATTTTACCGTTTTTTCAGGGCAAACTATGCAGCGCAATAACGCCAGCGAAGTACACACTGGTATACACTGTGGGAACATACCCATAAGACCCAGTAGCTCAGGCAGGTACTGATCACATGACTGTAGGACTGGGAAGCAGGAGACCGGAAGGCTTCCTGCCGCTCTTTGTATACAGGACTCAGCGATCGGGAAGGTAGGGATGGTAAGAAATCGTCCCTGTCTTCTCGGTGGAGAGCCCGGCTGCTGTTGACAATCAGCTCTTCATCTGCGCAGCTACACACAGCTGTGTAGCAACAGGGGGTGCAGCGGTAGGAGTCGCTACCAGGCCCTGCAGCCTGAAGGGGCCCAATAGCCCGCCTGCCACATAAGAAGAAACCAGTATTGTAAATGGCGCATGGTAACTGGGTGGCCCCATTTTACTTTTTGTATTAGGGCCCAAGAGCTTCAAATTACACCTCTGGTATCAAGGGGGTAAGGTAAGGGGCCCCAGCTTCCGAGAGCAGCTTCATACCCATACTTGCCAACTTTTGAAAGTGTAAAAGCGGGAGATTATAAGGCAACAAAGATTTGCATGACCACCCACATCTTGTTGGTGCACCACACCCCTTAGAAAAAGCCACACCCCACTCCACCTAAATGCATAACAGCTCTGGAAGAAAGCCAGGTAGATGCCCTTATAGCCAGGTAGTAGCCCCTTATAGCCAGGTAGTAGCCCCTTATAGCCAGGTAGTAACGCCTAATAGCCAGTTAGATGCCCCTATAGCCAGGTGATGCCCCTTATAGTAAGGTAGTGCTCCTTATAGCCA
Source organism: Phyllomedusa bahiana (assembly GCA_025379985.1). NCBI lineage: Eukaryota > Metazoa > Chordata > Amphibia > Anura > Hylidae > Phyllomedusa > Phyllomedusa bahiana. The sequence goes on along the minus strand of JAODAL010003819.1, from coordinate 22,420 downwards.
GTTAGTGCCCCCTAATAGTCAGGTAGTGACCCCTAATAGTTAGGTACTGACCCCTAATAGCCAGGTAGTAGCCCCCCATTAGCCAGGTAGTGCCCATATAGCCAGGTAGTGCCCCCTAATAGCCAGGTAGTGCCCCCGAGGGAGCCAGGTAGGGCCCTCTTGTCGCCAGGTAGTGCCCCCTTTGTAGCCAGGTAGTCCCCCTTTTTAGCCAGGTAGTCCCCCCTTTGTAGCCAAGTAGTGCCCTCTTGTAGCCAGGTAGTGCCCCTTGTAGCCAGGTAGATGCCCCCAATAGCTAATTAAAAAAAATAATAAAAACTACTCACCTCACCAGGCTCCCTGCAGCGCGTTCAGCTCCCGACGATCTCCTCAGCGTCGCAGGAGATGTGAGTACATCCGTGCATCACACCCCCTGCGACGCTGATCTGTATGTACCGCGCCAATCGGCCGCTGTACATACAGGGGAGAAAGCAGGAGGGGAACGATCTCTCCTGCCTCCTCCCTGTATGGCTGCGGCCACCCAAGTCAGTGATACTCGCCGGGCGGATGAGCGGCCACGGCGGCTGCTTCACCCGCCTGTAGGAGCAGCCCCGCGGCGCCGCGGTCATTTCAAGACCCCCTGCGGGCGGCGGGAGGTTCGCCAACTCGGCCGGGGTGGCGGGGGGAGGGGGACCCCCATTAGTGGGACCCCCCGCGAAAAGCGGGAGAGTTGGCATGTATGTTCATACCTGACACAGAGGCCATAAGATCAGAAATAAGACCACAAAGACAGCTGAAGGCCAGGATAGTACTATCCAGGGGTGTAGCTACAAAGGGTGCAGAGGTAGCAGTCGCTACCGGGCCCTGCAGCCTGAGGGGGCCCCAAAAGCCCTCCTGCCACATAGGAAGACACTAGTATTATAAATAACACATGGTAGTTGGGGGGCCCAACTCTACTTTTTGCATTGGGGCCTAAGAGTTTCAAGTTATGCCTCTGCTGGGCCCTGCATCCTGAGGGGGCCCAAAAACCCTTCTGCCACATAAGAAGACACCAGTATTACAAATGGCGCATGGTAACTGGGGGGGTGGGAGGGGTCTCCTTTTCGCACTAGGGCCTAAGAGCTTGAAGTTACATCTCTGGCTACACAATTAGTTTCAGAACCTCCATGCCCAGGTAAACAGCCACCTCCTGGATGTTTAAAGTCAGCGGGCGGTCAGCAAGTAGTTAATATTTTATTTTTGTGTATTTTTTTAATTTAAATTTTATCTTACGTATTGTACCCTTCCACCATGAAAAATGAAAAAAAAAACCTTGAGGTGAGAGGGGGGACATTTTTACAGAATATTAATTTTTTTTCCCCAAATTTCTCTGTAACTGGGGCTGCTGTGTAGTGAAGATACAGGGGAATTAATCCCCCCCCCCACACCCGCACCTGAGATCGTTGCAGATCTAACCTGGGTCCGATGCCGTTACCAAGCCCCACCACAGCACCAGGATGCAGGAAGGCTTTCTGTCTATCTGCGCTCACAGTATACACAATGATCAGGAAGGCAGGGACAGTAATAATTCATCCCTGCCTTCTCATTGGAGAGCCTGGCTGCTGCAGACAGCCGGCTCTCCCCTCCCACAGCCGCACAATTAGAGTTCTTCTGTGCACTCTGCATGGAAGTTCCAGAATGTCTATGGTATCAGAGGTAAATGACCACCACCCGGAGGCTTATAGTCTATGGACGGTCATCATACAATTAAAGGGGTTTTCTCGCTATGAAGATCATAGTTGAAAATGAGGGGGACCAAAAATCTAAGCCGGCCCGTCCTTGGTTACCATAAGCAAAGTGCTATGGTTTAGGATAACGGGCTGTTTGCTTAATACTTGGGAACGAAGTGGGAGCTCTGGTCGGGTTACGCCCAGGTCCCGCCCCCCCCCCCGGTCGTGATCGGGAACCCCCCCCCGCTAGGGGGAAGCAGGAAAAAGGTCGGGCGGGAAATGCGCGGGGGGGCGTGGAACACGAGAGAGTAGAGAGAGAAAAAAGTTTTCCTGACAGCAAACAGTAGTAGGTGGAGATGCGGGCCGGTTTTGGGCACTGACAGCAATTTAGTGATGGTGCGACGTATGTAGCGGGTTCGGTCCCTCCGCAAGCAGTGGTGGTGGATATGGGGCGGGGTTTGCACTGCGCAAGCAGTGGTAGGTGCGACGTATGCGGGCCGGGTTGGTCACTGACAGCAATCAGTGATAGGTGCGACGTATGTGGACGGGGTTGGTCCCTGACAGCAAGCAGTGGTAGGTGCGACGTATGCGGGCGGGGTTTGTCACTGACAGCAAGCAGTGGTAGGTGCGATGTATGCGGGCGGGGTTTGTCATTGACAGCAATTAGTTGTAGGTGCGATGTATGCGGGTGCGGTTTGTCACTGACAGCAAGCAGTGGCAGGAGCGATGTATGCTGGTGGGGTTTGTCACTTACAGCAAGCAGTGGTAGGTGCGATGTATGCGGCTGGGTTTGTCATTGACAGCAATCAGAGGTCCTGCAGTAGAGAGAGAGATCATGTGCTGTCCCATGTAAACACAAACAGATAAAGCATACAGTTTTGTTCTGCAGATCTATGGAGGTAAGAGGTGTAATAATCTGCAGGATATATCACTGTGTGTGAGAGACAGAGAAGAAAAAAATCACCCACCTTTCCCAGAGTCCTGAACGTCAAATGCCCATTCTATTTACAAAGTATGTAGAAAGAGCAAGAAATGTAGATATACACTATGGAGTTACACTTAGTTTTTTACTTCCAACAACAGCTGAGAACCTTTCCCTTCCCCAGGCTCACACAGAATGAATTCTAACGTGAACACGTTCCATTTCACAAGCTTTGCTTAGCAACCAGTATAAACGGCTGCCAAATGGTGAAACGACACAACCCCTTTAAGGTTGAATTCATACAATGCGTACCCACCAAAAATTGCACTAAATTTACGCCTCAACTAGAAAACATGGCATAGAAAATATTGGGGGCTAAAGATGTAAAAAAAAAAAATATCAATGATACACTCCTTAAAATCACCCTATTGTCTGAGAAGCTTTTTGCACCTGTTAAAGCTGTAGGAGCGGCCATATTGGTGGTCACCCAGATTTTTCAAAGACAGAATTTTTACCATCTTGACAGAAGAGAAAGGCACAAAGACTTCTATAGATTACAGTTTAAAGGGGAAATGTTCAATTACAAGTACATTGGGCGCCGGCTGCTGAGAACATTGGGCAGCGGCTGCTGAGCAAACAGTTTGACGACCCTTAAACCTTTTATCCAAACTGCACAATGTCCAAATTGTACGGATGTAAAGCGAGAAAACACAAGGTCCCTATAAAAGTGATCCTCCGGCCGTTCCAGCAGCGAAAAGAAGGTAATGAGCGGTAAATGGAAGAAAATCAACTTCCGACCTTGAGTCCCTGTACAATTCAATTCCCAAGAAAATCATTGTACAAGCCACATTTCCGTACATGGGAGACAATATTATATTAGTTATATTCTTGTACATAGGGAGCAGTATTATAGTAGTTATATTCTTGTACATAGGGGCAGTATTATAGTAGTTATATTCTTGTACATAGGGGCAGTATTATAGTAGTTATATTCTTGTACTTTAGGGGCAGAAATTATAGTAGTTATATTCTTGTACATAGGGGCAGTTTAGGTTATATTCTGTACATGGGCATATTATGTAGTTATATTCTTGTACATAGGGGGCATATTTAGTAGTTATATTCTTGTACATAGGCAGTATTATAGTTATATTCTTGTACATAGAGGCAGTTTATAGTAGTTATATTCTTGTACATAGGGGGCAGTATTATAGTAGTTATTTTTGTACATAGGGGCAGTATTATAGTAGTTATATTCTTGTACATAGGGAGGTATTATAGTAGTTATATTCTTGTACATGGGGGCAATATTATATTAGTTATATTCTTGTACATAGGGAGCAGTATTATAGTAGTTATATTCTTGTACATAGGGCAGTATTATAGTAGTTATATTCTTGTTCATAGGGAGCAGTATTATGTAGTTATATTCTTGTACATAGGAGCAGTATTATATTTAGTTTATATTCTTGTACATAGGGCAGTAATTAAATAGTAGTTTTATTCTTTTTACATAGGGGCAGTATTATAGTAGTTATATTCTTGTACAAGGGGGGCAAGTATTATAGTAGTTATATTCTTGTACATAGGAGCAGTTTTAATAGTAGTTTATTTTTCTTGTACATAGGGGGCAGTATTAAAAGTAAGTTATATTCTTGTACATGGGGAGCAGTATTATAGTAGTTTATATTCTTGTACATAGGAGCAGATATATAGTTAGTTATATTCTTGAAACATGGGGGGCAGTATTATAGTAGTTATATTCTTGTACATAGGGAGCAGTATTATAGGAGTTATATTTTGTACATAAGGGCAGAATTATAGTAGTTATATTTTGTAATGGGGAGCAGTATTATAGTAGTTATATTCCTGTACATAGGGGCAGTATTATAGTAATTACATTTTGTACATAGGGACAGTATTATAGTAGTTATTTTTTGTAATAGGGGCAGATTATAGTAGTTATATTCTTGTACATGGGGGCAGTATTATAGTAGTTATATTCTTGTACATAGGGGCAGTATTATAGTAGTTATATTCTGTACATAGGGCAGTATTATAGTAGTTATATCTTGTACATAGGAGCAGTATTATAGTAGTTATTTCTTGTACATAGGGGCAGTATTATAGTATTTTATTTTTTAATGGGGGGCAGTATTATAGTATTTTATTCTTGTACATGGGGGCAGTATTATATAGTTATTTTTTTGTCATAGGGGCAGTATTAAAAAGTTTATTTTTGTCATGGGGGCAAAATTATAGTATTTATATTTTTAAAGGCAGTTTATATTTTTTTAATTTGAACATAGGCAGTTTTTAATAGTATTATATTCTTGTACATGGGACAGTTTTAAGTATTAAAATATTTTTGTACATAGGAGCAGTATTAAGAGTTATATTCTTGTACATCGGAGGCAGTATTATATTAGTTATACTCTTGTGTATAGGTGGCAGTATTTTAAATTTAAATGACATTGTAAAATTGGGAAAAAGCATGGAACTCCCAGTGTAAGATTTACATTTGTTGTCACTTTTTCCACACCCGGGTTGTCTCATTTTATAATGTACAATAACCTGATATCTTATTTACTATGTAACACTAAACCATTGTTTTGTTGGGAAACTATCATGTATCCGTGCTGTCCCCGTCTCCTCCTCAGAGGTCGCTGTTAGAGGCTGTAATTCAATGTTCTTTATATAATTACATTTTTCATTTTAAAGTTAAATTCTGAACATCTAAATCCTCATCAGCCACGAGCCTGGAGCAGGACAGTATAATCACTTCTGTCCGAACCTCCTGAAGCCAAATGTTTTCTTGCCGTTTTAGATTAGATTTCCATAAATCTGACAAACTAGACAGATACAACACACATAATATACGGACAATCTTTATAGGGCTCATCCTACTGTTTTTTAATTAAGTTCTGGATCTTTCTGTGCAACTTTGCGTATAAATATCTCAATTTTAAAGATCTTTGCTTGCAGTCAGTGAATGCATTCATTCATTCGAGAGACTGCAATCCTGTGCAGAGCTTACATTTCTTAGAGCTGAGGATTTTACACTCTTCTATCCAGTCTGGTGAATTATCTGTGATCTATTTGCATCACAGTGGCATTGCTAGGGTCCCAAAACATCCGGGGCTGGGCCCCTGTTTTCAGTAGGGCGGGGTTCTAGGAAATTTTTTTTTGCGTCTCATTGTGAACTGCGGATGTATTTTTACAGAGAAAGCCTTTGTATGTAGGCTAGGAAAATATAAGTATTACACGCAGTTACATTTAGTGACTTACGGGAAGACGTCTCTGAAGAGTTGTTCTCTTTCTCTTCTTTTTCCACCCTGTCCCAGACGCCATGAGACTTCTACCGTCCACAACTCTTCACTGAAAAATGTACAAAACAAACATCTTTAGACTCCTCATTTTATCAGCATTTTTCTACAATTTCCTATCTCATACAAAATCCCCATCTATAGTGCCCCAAATGGTAATAATTACCCCCTTGAGGTAAATATTTGTCCCCCAAGCCAGGTAGTAGCCCACTGTTAGCCAGGTTGTAGCCCCTTTTAAACCAAGTAGTTGCCCCCTCTTAAACTAGGTGCTGCCCCCTCTAGCCAGGTTAAAAAAGCCCCTCTAGCCAGGTTACTGCCCTGTAGGGCCCCGGGTTACTGCCCTTGGTTTGCCAGGTTACTGCCTCGTAGCTAGGTTTCCCCCTGTATTTACTGCCCCTGTAGCCAGTAATATGCCCCCTGTAGCCAGTAATATGCTCCTTGTAGTCAGGTTATTAGTCCCCTGTAGCTAGGTTACTGCTCCCTTAGCCAGTTAATATGCCCCCCATAGCTAGGTAATATGCCCCCTTAGCCAGTAATATGCCCCCTTTGCCACATATAATATGCCCCCTTTGCCACATATGCCCCCTTTGCCACATTGTCAAGCCCATATGCCCCGTCCTATATCCCTAACAATATGCCCCCGTAGCCACATATTCCCCCTAAGCCACATATGCCCCTTTGTGACATATGCCCCTTAGCCACATGTGCCCTCTGTAGCCACATATTCCCCCTAAGCCACATATGCCCCCTGTAGCCACATATAATATGCCCCCTTAGCTAATAAAAATAAAATAAAAAAACCTACTTACCTAATGAGGCACGGTCCGCGCGTCCAGGTCCTGCAGCTTGTGAACGGTGTAAGCAGCGTGATGTCATCGCGCTACTTACGCCGTCTCGCGGTGCCCGGGACCTCCTTGGCCGGCAGAGCTGCCAGCTTAGAGGATCCCAGCATCGCAGGGGGGTGATGAAAGCGGCGCGTCACGCTCCCTGCGACGCTCAGGTGTATGTACGGCGCTTGGTGAGCGCCGTACATACAGGGGGGAAGACAGGACGGTAACGATCCCTCCTGCCTCCTCCCCGACTCTGACTGCGCGGCTGCTGTGAAACGGCCGCGCAGTCAGAGAGATCGGCGGGTGCCGCCCGCACTAAGGAGCGCTCCAGGACCATGGCAGCGGCCTGGAGCTGCCGAGACTCGGGGCACAGGCAGATTCAATCGGGGCTCGTGCCCCAAATGAATCTGCCTAGCGACGCCCCTGTTGCATCAGGAGCCGAAATCGCTCTCTGTTGTCATGATGTTTTGTTACAATGTGTCAGTGCAAGTACAATTTACCACTTGTGAATCCAAAGGATCATCTAGACTGGATACAACTGTAACAAAACCCTTTGTGATAAGTACTAGGTTTGTTTTCACCTTCTGAATATGAACATAAACAGTTTTATTTACTGACAACAAGCAGAGATCTTGAAAATAATGAAAAATTAAACCTCAGAGTTTTGGTTAATTTAATCATTTTATCCTGTTAAAGGAACCCAGGAGCAGAGCTCTAGGCGGGGTGGGGGGCAGGTATGAAAGTTGTTCCCGGGCCCTAGAGCCTTAAGGGGCCCCAAGTCCCCTTTACCTCAGAAGAAGCCACCAGTGTTAAATAGGACATGGTAGGTGGGGGCCCTTTTATAACCTGTGTACACTGTTGCCTACCACTATATGGTCACTGCATGGTAGCAATATACAGTCTGCAGAGCCTGTGTACACTGGTGTCTACCACTGTATGGTCACTGCATGGTGGTAATATACAGTCTGCAGAGCCTGTGTACTCTGGTGTCTACCACTATATGGTAACTGCATGGAAGCAATATACAGTCTGCAGAGCCTGTGTACACTGGTGTCTACCACTGTTTATGGGTCACTGCTTACATGGTCCCCGAGTAAAATTTTACAGTCTGCAGAGCCTGTGTACTCTGGTGTCTACCACTATATGGTCACTGCATGGTGGTAATATGCAGTATGCAGAGCCTATGCACACTGGTGTCTACCACTATATGGTCACTGCATGGTGGCAGGGCTGTATTTATAGGTCATGCTGCCCTAGGCACTAAACCCGAATACGCCCCCATTACCACGCCCCTTTCACATCATAACCCCCACCCCTTTAAAATGAATAGCATGTAAGGGCTCCTAGAAGAAATAATTTTAAGCCAGGGCCCCCTTTAGAGTTAGTAGCAAAGGGGCCCCCCCTTTAGAGGTTAGGTAGTCAGGGCCCCCCCTTTTGAGGTTAGGTAGTCAGGCATCCTTTAGAGGTTAGGTAGTCAGGGCCCCTTTTTTTGATGTTAGGTATCAGGGCCCCCTTTAAGGTTTTGGTAGTCAGGCCCCCCTTTAGATTAGGTACCAGGGCCCCCTTTGGGTTTTGGTAGCCAGGGCCCCTTTTAGAGGGTTTGGTTTGCAGGGCCCCTTTGGGGGGGGTTTGGTAGCAGGCCCCTTTGGGGTTAGGTAGCAGGGCCCCCTTTGGGGGTTAGGGAGCCCGGGCCCCCTTTTGAGGTTAGGTAGCAGGGCCCCTTTGGGGGTTGGTAGTCAGGGCCCCCCTTTGGAAAGGGTTTGGTAGCCAGGGCCCCCTTTGGGGGTTTTAGGTAGCCAGGGCCCCTTTGGAGGTTAGGTAACCAGGGCCCCCTTTAGAGTAGGTAGCCAGGGCCCCCCTTTGGGGTTAGGTAGCCAGGCCCCCCTTTGAGGTTAGGTAGCCAGGGACCCCCTTTGGAGGTTAGGTAGCCAGGGCCCCTTTTGGGGGTTAGGTTCCAGGGCCCCCTTTGAGGCTAGGTAGCCAGGGCCCCCTTTAGAGGTTAGGTAGCCGAGCCCCCTCCCCCTCACCATTACTAATACACCCCCCCACCCCCATTTGGACCATTGTGTACACTGGTGTCTACCACTATATGGTCACTGTATGGAGGTAATTTTACAGTCTGCAGAGCCGTTTAAAACCCGTTTCTACCACTATATGGTCACTGTATGGAGGTAAATTTTACGTTGCAGAGCCTGGTACACTGGTGTCTACCACTATATGGTCAATGTATGGAGTAAATCGTCTGCAAGCCTGTTTACCTGGTTTCTAAACCACTATAAAGGGGCACTGATGGGGTTTTAAACTGCAGAGCCTGTTTACTCTGGTTTCTACCACTATATGGTCACTGCATGGTGGTAATATATAGTCTGAACAAAGCTTTTGCTAAACATAGATTACAAGTTAAAACGATTTTCCCATCTCACATGTTTGCATTGGGTCCCAGAGGATTTAAATGACGCCCCTTCACTCTTGAAACCTTTTATGGATTGATATCAATTAAGCAGAAAATCCAGTCCGCTATGATTATCCTCCTGTCGCGTCATGTGTGTATTCTCATCTATAAGTGGCAGACTCCAGGCAAGGAGTTCACTATATGCCTACTCTGGTCGTCTGCATGGGATTGTAAATAACTTTCAGCTGTCATGTTTCCATTCACTGACAGCCTGCAGTAATCTTACAAAACCATAGGGAATTCAAGCTATAAGGAGTCAGTACAAGTGTATGACAGTTACTGAAGCCACCCAGTCGTAGAGGTAGCCTCCATCTACCATGTGACAATATAACACTGGTGTCTTCTTCTGTTTTTTAGAGGGGCCCTTGCCCTTAATCTGCGCGGGGAAAATGGGGCGTACGGCGGCCAGATTTTTGTCCCAAAATAAACTGTGAAAAGCGGCCTGAAGGGTCTTTTTTCACACGGTGTTGGGTCCGTTTGAACATACGCTTTTGGTTGCATGTTTGGATACGTCTAGACCTGTGTTTTTCAACTCCAGTCCTCAAGACCCACTAACAGGTCAAGTTTTCAAGATTTCCTCAGCATTACACAGCTGATATCATTATGGTCAGTGCATTCTGTGGGAGATCCTGAAAACATGACCTGTTGGTGGGTCTTGAGGACCGGAGTTGAGAAACACTGGTCTAGACGGACCCAAACACGTATCTGACAATGAGCAGTGTGTTTTACATTGCAAGCAATGTAAATCACATATCGGCGTTCACACGAGTGATCACTGATGCCTGTCTCACTGCGTCTTTTGGATCCATTCCAAGAATTGACATGTCAATTCTTGATCTGAAAGACGCAGCAGAAGCCCTATTGTAAACTATAGGGTGCATCCTGCTGCAGCCAACACGAATCCAATCAGGCAGCTGCGACGCTACGTTTTTGGATGCGATTTTCGGATCTAACAGGGACCCGAAATCATATCCAAAAATGCCGTGTGAACATACCCTTAGGAGCGTCTCTGGGCTCATTTTTGGTCGAGATTTTGGATGAGGTTGTGGATGAGATTTTTCGACACTGTTTTCAGCCATATGAATTAATAGTCAGGGTAAAAAACACGCTGAAAAACGCTCCAAAAATGCACAGAGAAACGCGTCTAAAACACGCAGAGTTTTTGAATGAGGATTTGAGGCTCTTCATTGATTCCTATGGGGATTTTCAGTGCTGAAAATGCATCAAGAATTGACAGGACGCTTCTTTTTCAGCGCCTAAAAAGCACATAAACACCTCGTCGTGTGTGAACAAAAAAAGCTGTTTTACATAGGAATCAATGAAAATGAACTGGGGGCGTTTTGGAAGCTTTTTGGATGCTGTTTTGGGAGTGGACACGCTTTCAAAAGTTATTCCGAAAACAGTGTCCAAATCAGCCGCGTGAACATGACCTTCGGGTGCTGTTGTACAGTGCACTTTTGGTGCATTTTTAAAAGTAGAAGTGCTAAAAGAAAAAAATGGGACAGAGGCGCACTCATGTGAAGTAAAATCACGTAGAGAAAGTTAAGCATCAGTGTATGTCATACATGCCAACTCTCCCGCTTTTGGCGGGGGGGTCCCGCTAATGCAGTTTCCCTCCCCACCACCCCGGAAGAGTTGGCGAACCTCCCGCCGCTTTTGGTCTTTGGTGCATTTTTGGTGCATTTTTTGCAGACATGCAAAGAATTAATTGCTGTGCATTTCTGCCCCCAAAAAACCCCCAAAACCTTGCACAAAAATGCCCCAAAAAAGCAATGTGCAAAAGCACAATTATATCTGCACTTGCTATAGCTATACCCCTGGGTTCCATCAAGAGAATAAAGTGATGAACTTAAACTGAAAAAGCTTTCAACCCACTAATGTACTTTGTGGTTTCATTTTTCATCCTTTTTCAAGATCTCTGCTTGCTGCCAGGAAAACAAATAAAAATATTTCTATTCAGAAGACGAAAACAGAGCTAGTACTGGTCACAAAGGGTGTGTCACAATTGTATCCAGTCTAGAAATTCCTTTGGGTGCTTTCCCATGGAACCTTTTTGGTGCGGTTTATGTGCAGAAATGTGCAGCATTAGCTGATCCGTCTTTCTGCACAAAAACTGCACCCAAAAACGCGTCAAAAACGCTCCGTGTGAAACACCCTTTGGATTCCCAGCTGCTACATTTTTCTTGCACTGACACATTGTATCAAAACATCACAACAGGGGAGCGAGTTCTGCTCCTGATGTAAACAGATCACAGAGAAATCATTCGACTGCATATAAGAGTATAAAGCCCTCAGATTTGTGGTGGTTTATGATGCAAATATGGAGCACATGTAAAATATATCACTTCTTGCTGTTGATTTTATGCTTCAGAAATGTATTTACTACTGATTTATTTGTTTTTGGTTCTCCCTTTTTACTCAGGGAGAGCTCTGCCACTTAGTGGACACTTGTGTTAATGCAGTACAAGTTTTCATTTTCAGCTTACGTTTGGGGAACACATTTGGCGATAGGTATGAACGGGGCAGTGCCAGTTTTCTGGTGTGATTTGCGCCAAAAAAACTGTTGTTGCCTCTACCTGTTAAAAACTGCTGCACGTCCGACATACTCAACAGTCTTGTCCGTGCCAGTTCTTAGGGGGGCGTGCTGCGCCAGTTCCTATGGGGGCGTGCCGCGCTAGTTCTTAGGGGGCATGCCACGGCAGTTCTCAGGGGGGTGTGCTGCGGCAGTTCTCATGGGGCATGCCACGCTAGTTCTTAGGGGGGCGTGCTGCGCCAGTTCTTATGGGGGCGTGCTGCGCCAGTTCTTAGGGGGCGTACCACGCCAGTTCTTAGGGGGCATGACATGCCAGTTCTACAGGGGGCATGCCACACCAGTTATTAGGGGGGCGTGCTGCGCCAGTTGTTAGGGGGTGTGCAGCGCAACTTCTTAGGGGGCATGACGTGCCAGTTCTTAGTGGTGAATTCTGCGCCAGCTCTTAGGAGGCGTGCCACGCCAGTTCTTAGGGTGGCGTGTCGGGCCAGTTCTTAGGGGGGCGTGCTGCGCCATTTCTTAGGGCGGGGGGGGTTTTGCGCCACATTCATAAGATTAGACACATTTACGGATATGTGGAGCACAAATGTCGCACTAATCTGTGACAATTTCAAACTGGCGAGACATTTTGGCGCATGTTTTTGTCTCACAGCGGGACACATTCATACATACTGACGAATGGTGCAGTAACCTGCTGAGAAGTGCGACTGTCTAGTCTATGGCAGTTTTCATATGTCGCCCATAATGTTTTCAGGGCAGACAACATCACAATTTCACAGATGCAATAGTGAAAATCCTCATGGTTGGGTGGGTAAGGAATGTCTGCAATGTAGCATAGTGGGGGCACATACTTTTTAAAACACAGGACCAAGATGTCAGTGTATCCGCAGCTGCCCCAGGAGCGGACCATCACAATAGATGAACCCACTTCTGATGGTAACCCGGCTGTCCCAGTATTCCTAGGTCATTAGTTAAAAGTGACAGGAGGTTGGCGTGACAAAAACCACCACTGACTGACACCAAGCCTGAGCGATAGTTATGGAAGCATCTGACAGGTGTCTCTCTATTACCTACACTGGAATTAAATGGAAAAAAAGAGATACAAAATGCACAAAAAAACTTTTATTTAAATAAACACCCCCCAACAACCCTCGTTAACCATTTTATTAACAGAATGGATCCAACGCTGGTCCGACGTAGTCCAATGAGTCCAACATAGTCCAAATGTATCAAAATAAAAATGCTACAAAAAACATGACAGTACTAAACTTTATCTTCTGCACCCCATGAAGATCATGCCTGCGGCTAATCTTCTGGGGGTGCAAGGTTCAGAGTACAAGCTGTGCAATATGATTCTGAGGGCACAGCTTGATCTCCAGGAGGATGATTGTCTGTCCCCCAAAGGAGATTGTGCCTTTAAGCTGTGCTCTGTACTCCTCTCTCCCACCTCTCCTCACCATTGTGTTATGCATCCTAGTGCCTAGTGCCAACAGAAAATACAACCCCCACCTATCACCCCCACCACCTCCATCTATCACCCCATAACCCTCTCACCCCCACTTATCACCTCTTAACCCCACCACCACCCCATAACCCCCACCTCCATCTATTACCTCATAAACACCCCACAAGCTCCACCTATCACCACATAGCCCCCTCACCTTCATCTATTGCTCCCTACCACCTCCACTTATCACCCCATAACATTATCATCTCCCCCCTATCACCCCATGTGGAGTTTGTACAAAGTGGGGAGCACAGGTAGGGAAGTGCTGGAAAATTAAAATTCTAAGATTTTTGTGTAGTAAAATTTGCAGGGACGAGTCGGGGTCGGGAGAAGTTATCATGGCGGTCTGGACAGGATGGAGAAGAAAAGGGAAAGAGAAAAATTTCCAGTTATGAAATCCCCTGGAGTCCCCAAATGAACTCACTGAATACTTATATATTTTGGAGAACCTTGCACGGTACCTACCACTATATGGTCACTGTTTTGGGAAATTACGGTCCGGAGCTTTGTACACTGGTATTAGAAATATATGGCACTGATGGGGTAAAAAACAGCTGCAGGCCGTGTACACGGTTTTCCACTATATGGTCATTGTATGGAGGTAATTGCAGTTAAAGAGCTTGTTTACAGGATTCACAAAAGGGCACTGATGGTGGTAAATCAGTTTGCAGAGCCGGTCACTGGAAAATACCATAAAATGGTCACTGATGGGGTTTATACAGTCTGAGAGCTTGTACACTGGTATATCCCTTTTTTTGGTCACTGTTGGTGGCAATTACAGTCGCTGACCTTTTACAGGTACCTCCCACTTAGGTCACTGAGGGAAGAAAAATTACAGTTTGCGAGACGTGTACACTGGTTTTCCCCACAATGGGCACTTTATGGAGGAAATATAATTTCATAGAACGTATACTGGGTTTACCACTTTATGGGCGTAAAGGGTAGAAAAACCCTGCAAAGCCGGTGTATACTGGTACCCCCACTTTTGGGCACTGTATGTAGGGGTGGATTTTTGGGTTTGTGATGGGGGGGGTTCGGGCACGTTTGTGACCTCTCAACTTTCGGGTGTTTTTAGGCTATTCAAGGCCCAGGGGGGGGGGTGACGGCAAATCCCTCGATTAGCTTCCTTTCCTTCCTCCGCTACACATTGGGGAAAGGGTGGGTCTTTTGAAAGAGGGGTGGTTTGATAAAAACGAAGGCGGGGGTTTTTTTTAAATTCGGGTGACTAGCTAGGGGCCCGCATCTCTGAATCTCCCTGAAAGTCACTTTCAAAAGTTGGAAAATATGAACTACCCTCAGGCCAAACATTCTTTACTCACCTTCACATTTCCGTCCTTTTACCCGCCCCTGGTCTGTCAAAATCCCGACACCCCTAGTGCCCTTGTTGTTTTAAATAATACTAATATGCGTTTTAAAATAATAAAATAGGGGCCTGCAGAAAATGCCCACACCCCCTGCCCCCCCCCCCCCTGCCCCCCCTTCAAAAATTGGAGGGGTAGTTAAAGGGGTTAAAAACAGGGCCCCAAAAATTGGCAAAGGGGAGGTGTGGACTGCGCGCTTTTCCATTCGTTTATGGGAGTTCCAATTGATGAGGAGCATGAGCACTTAATTGTACTTGAAACACCCATTGAAATAAATGGAGAGTAGTGCGCATATGTGGCCACCTCTCCATTCTGGACAGAGAATATTGGGGGCCTGTTTTCGACATAATTATGGGTACCAAAGATCCCACCTCACCTTTGGGAACCACATCTTACTTGAATACTTCACCAATGGAGTTGATTCTTGGGGCCCACCAATGGGTTTATCTTGGAACCCACCAGTGGGGTTGATTTTTGGAACCCCATGGGGTTGATTTTGGGAAAAACAGTGGAGTTGGTCTTGGAACCCCCCGTGGGGGTTGGTCTTGGGGGCCCACCAGTGAGTTTTTCTTCTGACCAACCGTGGAGTTTAGTCTTGGGACCCCCAGTGGGTTGTTCCTACCTTTTGGGGACCAAACCCGTGGATTGATTTTTGGGGACCCTTTAACCCGTGGAGTTGAATCTTTGGGACCCCCCCAGTGAGTTGAAACTTGGGGGCCCCCATGGGGGTTGAATTCTTGGGGACCCCCCCCAGGGTTGAAAAAGTGAATTTCTTGGGGACCTCCAAACCCCCCTGAAGTTTTTCTTGGGACCCACCCGTGGAGTTTTCCCTGGGCCCCCATGGGTTGATTCTTGGACCCCCCATGGGTTGATCTTGGGGCCGCCAGTGGAGTTGATTCTTGGGGCCCACCAGTGGAGTTGATTCTTGGGGCCCACCAGTGGAGTTGACAGACCTTCAAAAGTGTCTGTGCAAAAGAGAAAGGTGGTGGCGCATGCACGGCTCTCCCCAATCTGTTGTATGAGTCCGGAGTTCAGTGGAGCATGCCCACTCAGCTGTACTTGGAACTCCCATTGAAATCAATAGATAGTACTCTGCATGCGTGGCCACCTCTCCATTCTGCACAGAGACTTTTGGGCACCCAAAGATAGATCCCGATCAATGAAACACTTATGCCATTAAAGGTGTGAAATCGGACAACCCCATTAAAAGTGGTGCCTGTACCAATGGTGCCTGTACATGTCACTGAGCATGCCCACTACATTCTCCCATAGGAGTCAGTAGGTGTGTTTTCAGCATGCTGTAAAGCAAATCTCTGCAGCTGTCCAGACAATGTGGTTGCTCCCTTTCTGTATCTTATTCTCTTACTCTTTACAATTTCTTACTCTTGGTTGGTTAATGACCCGGTAACTTTCTTATTGATGCGCGGTGTCAGCCTCATCCACTGATGAGGACGCTTTGCGCTGTGACTTCTATACCGGTCGTCCGTGCCCTCCAAATATTGCTCTGTTAAATCTCAACAGCTTGTTCGTTTGGGAGACACTTAAAGGTCCGAGGTGCTTTGCTGCAGATTCCACCGGACGTCACCTTCGCACTCGGGGGGTCCTTTAATATCGGCTTGTGTGGCCGTTACCGCCATTAACGCAGCTATAAAGCCGTCATAAAGGAACAGGTAGTAAGTAAAAATTCATCGCCGGCTCGTCCAGACGTTCATTTACTCCAATACAGCGCTGTCTTAGTTTTGCTTTATTATGGCCATTACTCAGAACTTTTATATGTATTATACCTCGCGCCGCGTCGGCCTCGAAAGGTCTGAAAACTTTCACAGTTTATGGCGATAACTCTGTTACTTTTGATTATTGTGGGAATTAAAGAACATTTCCCCTTAAAGGGACATCTGGTTTAGAAATCCGATAAGGAAATTCTGATGGAGGGAGGGGGTTACTCGTAGAATTCCTCATAAACCTCTACAGGGGTGTAGCTAGTGGGGAGAATCATGGGGGGCAGTCCAAACCTGAGCGTCAGTGTGGCACACTTGATAACTCTCCCGGACCACTGGGAGTGTTAGCAAGTCTCCCGAGCACCGGTTCCCACATCATCCACAGTGTGAGCAAGCTGTAAAGACTGGGGCTGGAGCTCTCCCCCTCACAAGACTCCGCCCTCGGCAGGCGCTCATCCATTCCCTGCAAGCCGGGTCATGTGTGGGCCTTCCCCACGCTGTGGCGGGCTCCAGCCCCACCCTTTAAAAAGCTTGCCCCAACTGTGGATGGTTGGGAAAGGGGTGCTTGGGAGATTTTCCTAACCACCCAGGGGCCCCGGGAGATGTAGCAAGTTTTCCCAAAAGACTGATGTCGGTGACACCCCCATGACATGGCACAGGGGAACAGAAGGCAGAGGCGCCCCCCCGCAGCAGATGAGTCCCCCCCCTTCCTGCCCTAAAATTTTTTTTGGGGTTTTTCGGGAAATTTTGGGCGTGTGTCTTGAGGAATGTTTGGCGGGAAGGTGTGTAGAGCTTGTAATGGGGTGCCCGGGGTTCATTTTGGGTCCTTTGTAAATAGTGGCCTTTTTTTTCCCGGTGCCCGGTGGAAAATTGGTGTGGGGAGTCATAACGGTTATGGCCCCCAAATTTCATGGTCTGCATCTTGGTTGGTCTGACAAAAGGTGGGGCTCTTCAGGGTGGTGTCCCTGGGAGCCGGTTTACCAAACTCCCGCCCCTGTGTGTGGCTATGGTGCCCCAAAGGCGCGTTTGGGGGTAATACCTCCAAGGAGGTTGTTTTGGTTATCTTCAAGGTTTGCCAGATCTTTTAGCTGCGAGGACCCCTGCCCAATTTGTGTTTTGTTACGGTTCAATGCGGTTGGTTGTGTCTGGTTAAAAAGTATTTATATGTTTTGTATTTTGTTAAGAAAAATGGCGGCTGAGGCCAAAATAATCCAAAAAGCAGGATTTTTGGGAAAAAAAGGGGATTCCCAAAAAGGGGGAGGGAGGTTTTTTTGTTAAAAGTGGGGGGGGGGGGGGGGGGGGGGGGGGGGGGGGTCAAATGTTTTGAGAGTTCTGCAATGGGACAGGGGCATGTAAAGCCGGGCTCCGCTGCGCAATGGGGAAAAAAAAGCTGATACCAGCCAATTTAAAAACCCCCCAATGGGGCAGTGGGCCACGAAAATATAGATAAATAACAAGGGGGGGGCCCCCCTCTGTCAAACCCTGCACATCGCTGCAGAAAAGCGTCACAACCTCTATCTATCTACTAACATTTTAACTATCTCAATCTTCTATCCCATCTATCTATTTTATCTCATATCATCTATCTATCTATCTATCCCATCTATCACTCATATCAATCTAACTATCTATCTATCCCATATCTATCTATCTCCAAACTATCTTTTCATCTATCTATCAAAATTTTTAAACTATCTATTTATCCCATATCTATCTAAATCTATCTCAATCTATCTAACCCATATCTATCTATATATCTATCTCATATCTATCTATCTATATCTATCTATCTCAACACTATCTATCTATCTATCTATCCTTTTTTTCTATCTATCTATCCCATATCTTAAAATATCTATCTCAATCTATCAAACAATCCCATATCTTTTCTATCTATCTATCTATCTATCTCATATCTACTATCTATCATCTATCATCTCTTTTCTATCTATCTATCATCATCTCATATCTATCTAAATCATCATCATCATCTATCTCATATCTATCTTCTATCTCAAACTACTACTTTTCTACCCATATCCACTATCTCATATCTATCTACCCATCTCATACAATCTATCTATCTCATACTATCTATCTATCTATCTATCTATCAATATCTATCTATCTACCCAAATACTATCTAACTCATATTCAATCTACTATCTACTCAACTACTATCTACTCATATCTATCATCTATCTATCTTTTATCTACTTCTCTTCATATCTATCTACTATCTATCTATCTCATATCTATCTATCTATCATTTTCTACTACTATCCCATATCTATCTACTCATTCTATCATCTTCTCATATCTAACTACTATCTATCTATCTATCCCATTTTTCTATCATCTACTATCTATCACTATCTACTATCTATAATATCTCATTCTACTATCTCATATCTATCTATCCAATATCTACTATCATCTCAATCTATCTATCTATCTATCTATCACCTATCTATTCATATCCTATCTTTCTCATATCTATCTATCTATCTTCTTTTTCTACTATCCTCCTATCTATCCTATCTACTATCTCTATCTATCTATCTATCTACTATTATCTATCTCATATCAAATCTATCTATCTCATATCATCTCATAAAACTATCTATCTCATATCATCATCCATACTATCTATCTATCATCTACTATCTATCAATCTATCTCATATCTATCTATCACATCTATCTATCTATCTTCTAATTTATCTATCTCATACATCTACTATCTCTTTTCTATCAAATTCTAAATTCTATCCCATTTTTATCTATCTCAATCATTATCTATCTCAACTATCTATCTATCTATCTATCTACTATCTATCCCATATCTATCGTCTATCTACTCATATCATCTCAATCTATCTATCTCATATCTATTATCCATATCTATCTATCTATCTACTATCTATCTATCTATCTATCTATCTATCTCTATCATCTATCCCATACCCTACTATTCTATCAAATCATCTATCTATCCCCATATCTATCTATCTATCTATCCCTATCTATCATCTATCTATCTATCTATCTATCATCTAACACTATCTCCCCCATATCATCTATCTCATATCACTATCCCCATACTACTATTTTTTTTTAAATATTATCTATCATCTATCATCTATCTCATATTATCTACCCATACTACAAATCATCTATCCATATCTATCTATCTACTATCTATCATCTACTATCTATCTACTATCTATCACCCAATCTCCCATATCTATCAATCTATCTATCTATCTCTCCATATCTACAAACATCTTCTATCTATCTATCTATCTATCATCTACTATCTAAAAAACCATATCGACTCAATTTTTCTACCCATATCACTATCATCTTCTATCTATCTATCACTATCTACTATCTATCTATCTATCTATCTACTATCTATTTTTTTATCTATCTATATATCTATCAAAATCTATTCCCATCTATTATCTATTACTTCTATTTTTCTATCCATATCTATCTGTCTATTTTTACAAAATACAATAAATTAATATGTCTATGCTCATTAAAGAAGCCCCTTTGGGGTCACGGGTTTGGGTGGGTGTATAAATTTGGTAGTGGTGCAGAGGGGACACGGGGAGGCCAAGGGAGGCGATCGCCAAGGGCGCCTACCCCTGCCTACCCTAATGGGGGACAGTCAGCGGCCCCGAACGGGCGCCGGGCCCCAGGGGGCTGCCATGGGGCCCGAAGCGCCGCCGCCTCTTTTTACCGCTTCTGCGAAGCGAGACAAGCGCTCCCCCTGCCCCCGAAAATGCGGACCCGCCCCAACCCGGAGGATCGCTGGATCCCCCAAGCCCAGGATGACACACGGGGCCCGCCGGGTCCTCATAGCCTGAGGACCCGCCCGGCCCCGTGCGCCTCAGCCGCACGTCGCGTGAAGGATTCATCGCGGCTCCCTCTCCTCGGGCGCACAGCCGTCACAAGCCGTGGCGCCCAAGGACGCCGGGGAGCACGGGGCTGAAGGGGCCAGAAAGGACGCGCGGCCGGAAGGTGAGTATTAATGTTTTTATTTTAGTCCTGCCTGGGGCCCCCTATAACTCCTTGGGGCCCCTATATACTGCCTGGGGCCCCCTATATCATCTGTGGCTCCTAAGACTGCCTGTGGCCCCTATAACTGCCTGTGGCCCCTATATAGCCCTCCTTGTGCCCCCTATATACGCCTGTGGCCCCTATACGTCGCCTGTGGCCCTATATACTGCCTGTGGCCCCCAATACTATCTTTGGGCCCCTATAACTACCTGGGGCCCCTATATACTGCCTGGGGCCCCCTAATGCCTGCCTGTGTGCCCCCTATATACTGCCTGGGGCCCCTTATAACTCTCCTGGGGCCCTTATAACTCCCTGTAGCCCCTATATACTGTCGTGGCCCCCAATAATGCCTGCCGTGTACCCCCTAATCGCCTGTGGCCCTATAATGCCTGCCTTGTGCCCCCAAAACGGCCTTTGGGGCCCCTATAATCCCTGCCTGTGGCCCCATCGCCCTTGGCCCCATAACCCCTGCCTGGGGCCCCTATAGCCTGCGGGCCCCCCAATCCTGCCTGGGGCCCCCATATGCTGCCGGGCCCCATACCCCCACCCCATAAGCCGCCTGACCCCCATACCTGCCTGTGGCCCCATATCCTGCCTTGGCCCCAAAAACCCCTGCCGGGGGCCCCTATATCCCTGCCTGTGGCTCCTAAAAACCCTGCCTGTGGCCCCCATATGCCTCTTGAGCCCCAAAAACGCCTGCCTACCCCCAAAAAGCCCCCCTGTGCCCCTTTAAAACCCTGCCGTGGCCCATACCCGTGGGGTAAAAACTACGCCTGCCTGGGGCCCCCATAAACGTGGGGAAAGCCCCTAATAAACCCTCCGGGGCCCCATACGCCTGCCTGACCCCCCATATACCTGCCTGTGGCCCCTAGTTTATACCCCCGTTTCGCTATAAAATCTGCCTGAGCCCTATAGCTATATAACCGCCTGAGTGCCCCTAAAACAATATACCTCCCTGATGACCCTATATCTATAACCTGCCTGATGACCCTATACTATATACCTCCTGAGAGTTCCCAAGCCCCTATTACCGCCTGAGAGTGCCCCCTATTTCTATATCCCTCCCTAGAGTGACCATAATCTAATACCTGCCTAGGGGTCCCTATATTTATATACCTACCTGTCTAAGGGACAATAAACATATACCTCCTGCGAGAGGGCAATCATATCCCGTTAACTGAGGGGATTTATATACCTAAAAAAGGGAGTTGCGGGAAATGTGGGGGATTCTAAAAGATATTTGTGTCCAAATCCTCAGGGACGAGTCGTGGCCCGGGAGAAACCGCATAAGGGTGTAAACCCGGGATGGAGAAGAAAAGGGAACGGAACGACGCTGATCAAAATGATGTCACAAATGTAACTGCAGGAATACTATATTTCAAGCGTCCTACAACAACAGTATCTACCACTATCGGTCACTGTATGCGTGGTATAGGAATCAAAAAGGCCTTGACAGCTGATGGCCCAATGTGGGGGTTGCTTGGGTCGGGGTCGCAGATTTTTTGACCCTTTTAAAATAGTTTTGGACCTTGGTTTTGTAGGGGGGTTTTTTAGTCAAAATCATTTGTCTGGTAGATTTGCCCATGTATCGGTGGTTTATTGGTGTTTGTTATTTTAAGTATTTTCACTTCATGGGGAGGGAGCATTTTAAAAAAGCAAATTTTGTCATTGTGCGGGGCTGCTGAGGAGATGGACAAAAAATTATGACGGGACCTGGGCGGGGAGGAGGAATTAGTGTGGGGGGGGGGGGGGGGGGGAGGGGCGAAAATTTTACAGGGGCGGGGGGGGGGGGGGGGGCGCCATTGGCTGTGCTTGCCTGGGGGGGCCCCAAAAAAATTTTGCCGGGGCCCGGCCTTTGGGGGGGGGGCTTTTTTTTTCCCCCCCTTTAAAACTCTTTAACCCATGTAATCTCCTGAAATAAATTTTTTCGCTGGTACCCTCCCCCCTTTCATAGGAAAGTCAAATTTGTGCCTTTATCACAAGAGTTAGTGGGGGGTGTGGGGTGCTTGGTGCCCACAAAAG